>JAZGTJ010010634.1:0-17878 GCA_036877575.1 Botia almorhae
GTGGAGCCTCTTCACTGACTGGTGTTCTTCCCGTGGAGAAGACCCCTACACTTGCCCGATCAGCTCTGTGCTTTCCTTTCTGCAGGAAGGGTTGGAACGGAGGGGTGTCCCCTTCCTCCCTGAAGGTGTATGTGGCGGCTATATCGGCTCATCACCTGGCAGTAAAAGGTAAGTATTAGGGAAACACAAGCTGGTCATCAGGTTCCTACGGGGTGCCCAGAGAGTGAACCCTCCGAGGCCGCCCCTCTTTCCCTCCTGGGATCTTTCCATAGTCCTCTCTGGGCTGTGGGGAGCTCATTCGAGCCGCTGGAGTCGGTCGAGCCTAAGGGTCTGTCGCTCAAGACAGTGCTCCTGACCGTGCTCAGTAGGGTGGGGACCCTGCAGGCATTGTCGGTCAGTGAGTCATGCCTAGAGATCGGGCCTGCCTACTCTCACGTGATCTTGAGACCCAGGCCCGGCTACGTGCCCAAGGGTCCCACCATGCCTTTTAGGTATCAGGTGGTGAACCTGCAAGCACTGCTATCGGAGGAGGCAGATCCAGCCCTTACTTTGCTGTGTCCTGTTTGTGCCCTGTGCATCTACGTGGACCGCACTCAGAGCTTCAGATGCCCGATCAGCTCTTTGTCTGCTTTGGAGGGAGGCAGAAGGGGAAGGCCCTCTCCAAACAGAGGTTGGCCCACTGGATAGTGGATGCCATCACCTTGACTTACCATGCCCAAGGCATGCCGTGCCACCCGGAGTGAGGGCTCACTCGACTAGAAGTGTTGCCTCCTCCTGGGCCTTGGCGCATGGCGCCTCTTTAGCAGACATCTGCAGAGCTGCGGCCTGGGTGACACCTAACACCTATGTAAGGTTCTATAACCTCAGGGTAGAGCCTGTATCCTCCCGTGTGTTGGGGCCCACTGGCTATTGGGCGGGAGGACGGGCTTGGTGTCTTCGCTTGCATTCCGCCTCCCCCCTGGGATAGGGGGACTTAGGCGGTTGTATTCCTTCGCAGTGGTTTCCCAGTGGTGAACCCTACGTTGTGATTCCTCCGGCATCCGCCGGCAGGCAGGCTCGGTGGAGAAGCCTCACGCCAGGCCCAGCACCTGTGTATGTATGCCTCTGTCAGCCCCTGTGCTGGGCTAGGTGCTCCATGAGTAGTGATTCCCTCTTGGTGACCCCTTATGCGTATCTATTGGAGAACCCGTGTCTTTCTCTTGGCGCCAGTACGGCTGCCGGTCTCTGCGGGCAGTGAGCCGTCCCAGTAGGTAGGACCTTCACAGAGACTTTTTCATGGGTAGTAATGCCAGGTCAGTCTATACATTATCTTCACACATTACCTACTTCAGCGGGGTGTGGTCTCCGCAACGCCTTTCGTCTGGAACGGGCATTTGTCTCTAGTGTTTTTCGCAGCTATCCCGTGAGAGGAAGGAGACCCGTGCACCGAGGTGCCTTCTCCTGGGGGGGATAGGAACGAGCGCCACGACCCCTCCGTGATTGGGCTCCGCACCCGACTGGGTTGCTCCGCACCCGACTCTGTTTTACAGAGGCACACTTTCGCCTGCCCGTACTGACATTCCTAGCTCGTAACGTGGGTCAGCTTGCGGCGTTTTCCACAGGGACCCCATACGTCAGTCAGTTGATGTACTGTCGAACGTGACTGACTGAAAGGGAACGTCCTGGTTACATATGTAACCCCCGTTCCCTGAAGGAGGGAACGGAGACGTTACATCCCCTGGCTGCAAGCCTGACTCACCGCTGATTGGCCGGGACACATCTCGGCTCCTCAGCAAGAACCTAAATGAAAGCGAGCACCGGCCGGCTTTATACACTCGCTTCCGGCACATGCTCATTGGCTCTTTCCTCTCGGGCCGATGCTCATTGGCGCGTTTTTTTCTACACAAAGGTGATAGGGCTCTGAAGCAAGACCACATACATCAGTCAGTTGACGTAACGTCTCCGTTCCCTCCTTCAGGGAACGGGGGTTACATATGTAACCAGGACAATCATTTATAACATTTGAATGTTATTAAAGATTAAAGATATTAAAAAAGACATGCATTGTTTAATAAATGCCTTTTAATAAATTCTTATTTTTAAACTCCTTTCATTATTCTTAGTCACTTTTTGTCTTCAAAAAATCTTTTTACAGTTTATATATCATTTGCCTTTACAATACAAGCTTTTACAATATTTACATATAATCACCATTAAATTATTAGATGAGTGTTAGATTTCTTACCACAGAGTGTCAAATGTTTACACTTCTAAACAGTATGAGTGTTTAAAATTGACATTCACACAGTGTTTGTATAAGCATACATTTACTAAACATTAGTAAAAATGGACCTCTATGTTCGCTCAGAAAGTATTAATTTTAACACACATAGTGTCAAATCTTTAAACATTATTTTGCCTATTGGTCACAGACAGATAATCCTGCCTCATACTCATGCCATTGGTGTTAATGTTGCTGCTGTGATAAGCTTGGTTGGGATGCCTAAACAAACAGAACAACAAAATCATTGTATAAACAACATACAAATGACTTACTTATAGATAAATTTTGATGGGAAAAAGTATTTTGACATCTTAAATGTAAACATTTCAATATTAGGGACTTCTATAATAAAGAATTCCTTATATATGATATTGTATTTGTGAATTTTAATGGAATCTTTCTGTCCCTTCTACAGTTGATGGATGTATAGATTGGTCGGTGGACTTGAAAACGTACCGTGTCTTGGCCGGAGAACCCTTGAGGGTAAAATGCGCTCTGTTCTACAGCTACATCCGCACTAACTACAGTGTGGCCCAAAACACCAAGCTACGGCTTATCTGGTACAGAAACAAGGGTGATTCTGAAGAACCAATCATTTTCTCTGGCCATCGCCTCAGTAAAGAAGGGGATTCCATTTGGTTCCGCTCAGCAGAGATAGAGGACAATGGATTTTACACTTGTGTGCTCAGGTGGGTCATTAGCAAGTCAAATTTCAAACTAATAACCAAATGTGCTCTAAAAATATCAACAGAAAAACAGACCTCAGACAATATGGTTTCATGCCAAAGACATCCTGTAACAGAACCTAAAATAACATTGAGATAACCAGGAATTACCAAATTGAATATATAGAGATTAAATATTTGTCTTTATTTAAATTTACTCTATAGACAAGAACAAAACTGACAGAGAATATCAGGCTATGAATGTGTGTTTGTGATGTACAGTGCCTTGCAAAAGTGTTCATACCCCTTGAAATGTTTCACATTTTTTCACCTTACAACCACAAACTTAAATGAATTTTATTGAGATTTCATGTGATAGACCAACACAAACTAGCACTTAAGTGAAGTGTAATTGCACATGTTGAAGTGAAGTGTAATGAAAATGATACACAGTTTTCAAACTTTTAAGCAAATAAAAATCTGAAAAGTGTGGCATGCATTTTTATTCAGACCTGTGTACTCTGATAAATAAAGTCAAGTGCAATCAATTGCCTTTAGAAGTCACCCAATTAGTTTATAGAGTCGACTTTGTGTAATTTAGTCTCAGTATAAATACACCTGTTCTGTGAAGGCCCCAGTGGTTTGTTAGAGAACCATAGTGAACAAACAGCATCATAAGGACAAAGGAACTCACCAGATAGGTCAGGCATAAAGTTGTGGAGAAGTTTAAGCTTTGAACATCTCAAGGAGCACTGTTCAATCCATCATCCAATATGGAACAAGTATGCCACAACTGAAAACCTACCAAGACATGGCCATCCACCTAAACTGACAGACCGAGCAAGGAGAGCACTGGTCAGAGAAGCAGCCAAAAGGCTCATGGTCACTCTGGAGGAGCTGCAGAAATCCACAGCTCAGGTGGGAGAATCTGTCCACAGGACAACTATAAGTCGTGTACTCCACAAATATGGCCTTTTTTGAAGACTGGCAAGAAGAAAGCCATTGTTGAAAGAAAAACATAAGACGTCCTGTTTGCAGGAAGGATAAGACTAAAGTTGAACATTTTGGCCTAAATGCAAAGCATTATGTGTGGCGGAAAAGTAGCATCGCTCATTATCCTGAACACACCATCATACTGTGGGGATGCTTTTTTTTTAGCAGGGACAGGGAAGCTGGTCAGGGTTGATGGGAAGATAGATGGAGCTAAATACATGGCAATCCTGAAAGAAAATCTGTTGGAGGCTGCTAAAGATTTGACTGAAAAAGACTGGGAAGGAGATTCACCTTCCAGCAAGACAATGACCCTAAACATACACCCAGAGCTACAATGGAATGGTTTGGATCAAAGTATATCTATGTGTTAGAATGGCCCAGTCAAAGTGCAGACCTAAATCCCAATGAGCATCTGTGGCAAAACTTAAAAAATTGCTGTTCACAGATGCTCCCCATCCAATCATCCAAAAATCTTTTCACAGATTTTTATTTGCTCAACATTTTGAAAACCATGTATCACTTTCATTCCACATCACAATTATGTGCTACTTTGTGTTGGTCTATTACATAAAATCTCAATAAGAAACATTTAAGTTTGTGGTTGTAATGTGAAAAATGTGGAAAAGTTTAAGGGGTATGAATACTTTTACAAGGCACTGTATTTGCTAATGATTTCAGTTCGTTTACATAAAATGTGTCATTATTAAAGTGTATTTGAATGCACAGTAACATAGACAGTTATTTTACTGTGATCAGTTTCAGTAATGAATTTGCAGTCCTGGATGAGTTTTGGAAACAGAAGTACCTTGTGACAGTCAAATGTAAGATGGTTATTGTGATAGTCAGAAAATTGAAGTCTAATCTAGTGTTACTTATTGACTTTTCCAATAGATTGTCAATGAAATATCCAGACTTGCGCCCTTTTGGTTGTCTGAATGAAATATGATAAGAGTTATTGAAGATAACTGAAGGAAAATAAAGTTTATAACACATCAGAGACGCTACTGTCAGAAAAGAAGAGATGTGATGGCAATCCTTAGATAAATATGTAAGGACAACTACAAGTTGTAGAGAAATGGCTTGTGTGAGGCTGAAGCTGACACAGCAGTTCAGCAGTAAGGTGATGTGATTGGATTTCCCAATACTGGCGTACTAGCTTGCTAAATATTCATAAATATGGACCCTCCCATCACCAATTAAGTCAACCTGTTCTCATAAGAAAATGACACTTTAGTGACTAGTTGTGTGCATCACCAAAGTATTACTGTTATGATGAATTTGAAAGTGTTACACTGATGCTATATTCGATTGATTATGGAAGATTTCTCACTTTAACTAGGCTCAACTATAACATGTTAAAATCAATAAAAATGTTGTCATCAGTCATTTATTAAGGGCTCAAGCACTTACCAGGCTCTATTGTTTTCCTTTGGATTTTTGTTATTGTTAGTTTTTAGGGATCAAGCTATTGTTAGTTTTCTTCATCTTCTTGAAATAGAAATAAAATGAAAATCATGCTGTCAGGTATATTTACAAAACCTTTGTATATTGACTTTGTAGATGTCATCGTCAGCCTCATAAAAAAGTGATGGCAGCACCACTTGTTCATCAAACATTGTAAATTGTTTATTGTGTTATAATGGGTTTTGCTCATGTTTTCTTTCACTCCTCTTCTTCATTATCAGATATGTTGATATTGGTGCTGTTGATTGGCTTGACCCCATAATTGCTGCTTGTAGCTATTTATTCTTCTTCTTCTTCTGCACCTCAAACTTTCTAGTGCCACCAACAGTTCAGAGCTTCACTCATGTTTATGCTAATAACAGTCCTAGAAACAAAATGATCTGTTCCACTGATTCCTTGTATCATGACGAATACCCAGTCCATGATTTTTCTTTGAGCTTGCTTGCTTTGAGCTTTCTTTGAGCAATGGTGTATTGAAAATAAACTTGGTATATGTCATCACAGGTGTAAGGAAGACTGAGAGGCGTTTGGATCCATATGCAAAGTATTTTAATATCGTAGTCAAACAGGCAGAGGTCATACACAGCAAACAACAATGGTGAAGGCAATCCGAAATCGTAAATAATCAGTAATCGTAATCCAGAAACAAGGTCGGGGCAGGCAGAGAACAATCAATAATCACAAGGCAGTCCGGGTAATACACAAGATAAACAATGCAAAGGGAAAATGCTCAGAAATGACACACTAGGCAAATCAAGACTTCGCAACGAGCGTTACGTGAATGTCTGTTTATAAAGCTGTGTTGATCATCTTAAGGTGTCGCTGGAGGAAGTAATCAGTAGAGCGTGGTGCGTGATGGGAAATGTAGTTCTGGAAACTTCCGCTAATACTCCAGGGATGGTTCCCGCTGAGGAACCGGCGAAGAGGCTGGAGCCTCCACCATAACAACAGGCATGACCTGAGGGTGCATGCAGTTTCATCACAGCGCCGCCTACTGGTTGAGAGATATGACAAATGTCTAGTTTTGCTTATATGAATGCTTTGGTCTATAATTATGAGAGGGCACTCTTTAGATATCTTAAGGCATGCTGAGTCAAACGATATCTGATGTTCCATGGTCAGCCAATTTGGGTGTCACCTATTTTAAATTTTGTTGTAAAATGCAGTATTTAACAAATGTAATTGTGTATTGTTATGAAACTTTATATACTTTATCATGACCATATTCTGAGATGACCTGCAAAGTTTGTGGCAAGGGCCACCTAGTGGTCAAAAGATATAACAAAATTTATGGAAATGCTTATAACGTGATTGCAATAACATAGTGTCATCCAACTTTTTTTCTTTGAATTCTTTGGCTCATGCCAAGTACTCTGATACCAAGTACCAAGTTTTTCATAGTCAGTGCTACTTTCTGTTGGCCAATTTGAATTATATTGAAAACCTTTTTCGAACTCTTACAGCATTTGTCTGATTTGCATGCAACATTGTATGTAGCATCCAGAGACACAACAAAAAGTTATGGAATACATGTCAAGTTCTCGAATCATTCTCTTATACCACGTCAATAAATTTGACGGCATGCAAATGCAATGGACTTCAGACTGTATCTTTGCTCAACTTTTATTGTCTTTAAACGTTGTAGGTGTCATTGTCAATGTAACAAAATTTGGTAACGGCACCACCCATTTGCCAAAAGTTATAAATCACTTTGTGTTGTTATGGCTTTTCCTAATCTTATTTTTCTCCATCTCATAGATGTCCACAAATGCTTCTCTTGGTGACATTGATGGGCTTGACCCTGTTATTGCATCTTACAGCTATATTTCTTCTTCTTCAGCTCTTGCGTCTGTGGCAGTCCATAGAACCGTATGGTAAAAAGTTGTGAAATTTGGCACACAGATAAAGGATAGTCTGAAAATTTGGAGTCTCTACCTCAAACCATGTAGTGCCACCCACAATTAAAAGTTGCACTTACATTTATGCTGAATTTCTGAACCGAAGGTCCTAGAAACAAATTTATTTCATCCAATTTCCTTGGCTTTTGAATTATATTGAAACGTCTTGGTATATGTATATAACCCTCATTCCCTGAAGGAGGGAACGGAGACGTTATGTCAACGAACTGACGTATGGTGTCTTGCTTGAGAGCCTATGCTTGAGTACAAAAAAATGCGCCAATTAACATTGGCCAGAGAGGAAAGAGACAATCAGCATTGGGCAAGAGAGTTGCGGGTTGCATCAGTCACATTCAACGTTATGTCAATGAACTGAAACGCCGCAAGCCGACTTACGTTACAAGCTAGGAATGAAAGTACAGGCAGGCAAAGTGTGCCTCTGTACAAGAGTTTCCCTGCCACCATAACCTACCCAGCACTCCGCACAAGCAACCTGTTGCAGCCCAGCCAGGTGCGGAGCCTGGACGCAGAGAGGTCGTGGCGATTGTACCTGTCCCCTCAGGAGAGGGCACCTCAGTGCACAGGTCTCCTTCCTCTCTCGGTATAGCCACTAGAAACATTAGGGAAAATCCCCGTTCCAGGGGAAGGGCGTTGCAGAGACACACCCCATTAAAGGAGGTAATGTGTGGAAATGAGGTATAGACTGACAAGGCAGTACTACCTATGGGAAATGTCTCTGTGCAGGTCCTACCTACTGGGATGGCTCACAGAGACTGACGAAAGTACAGCGGCAATGAAAAGACATGGGTTTACCGATAGGGAAACCGTACCATGGAGAATACACACGTGGGATTACCAAGGAGGAATCACTACACATGGGGCACCTAGCCCAGCACAAGGGCTGACTGTGGCATACACACGAGTACTAGGCCTGGCGTAGTACTCGGCTCCTCCACCAAGCCTGCCCGCCGATGGGTGCTGGAGGAATCACCGCTGCGAAGAAATACAACTGCCTATGTCCCCCTATCCCAGGGGGGAGGCAATGCAACCGAAGACACTAAGCCTGTCCTCCCACCCACTAGCCAGTGGGCCCAACACATGAGAGGACAAAAGCTCCACCCTGAGGTTGTAGAACCTCACAAAGGTGTTGGGTGTCGCCCAGCCCGCAGCTCTGCAAATGTCTGCTAGAGAGGTGCCATGCATCAACACCCAGGAGGAGGCAACACAGTCGAGTGAGCCCTCACTCCGGGGGGGCAAGGCATGCCTTGAGACTGATAAGCCAAGGCGATGGTATCCACTATCCAGTGGACCAACCTCTGTTTGGAGAGGGCCTTGCCCTTCTGCCACCCTCCGAAGCAGACAAAGAGCTAATCAGAGCTTCTGAAGCTCAGAGTATGGTCCATGTAAATGTGCAAGACGCGAACGGGATACAGAAAGGAAAGGGCTGGGTCTGGCTCCTCCATGGGCAGTGCTTGCAGGTTCACCACCTGATCTTTGAAAGGCATGGTGGGAACCTTGCACACATAGCCAGGCCTGGGTCTTATGATAACGTAGGAGTAGGCAGGCCCGAACTCTAGGCACAAATCACTGACTGACAATGCCCGCAGGTCCCCCACCCTCTTGATAGAGGTGAGCGCAGTCAGGAGCGCTGTCCTGAGAGACAGACTCTTCAGCTCAAGTGTCTCGAAAGGGGTTTCCCATAGCCCCCAGAGGACTACTGAAAGATCCCAAGAGGGAAAGAGGGGCGGCTTCAGGGGGTTCAGTTTCAGGGTGCCCTGTCGGAACCTGATGACCAGCTCATGCTTTCCTAAATACCTTCTACTGCTAGGTGATGGGCCGATATTGCGGCCACGTACACCCCTAGGGTGGAAGGGACAACATCCGTTCCAACCCTTTCTGCAGAAAGGAAAGCACAGAGCTGATTGGGCAAGTGTTGGGCAAATGATAATTTTGGAGTCTAATATTAAAATATGTAAGTGACGCTCTGTGGCACGGTATTTTAAATTAGCATCCAAAGACATAGCTGAGCGTTGCCTGCGTGTACACTTCTCAAAAATGGTGTTCGCCCTTTAAAGATGCGGCGCTTTTTGTGCGGTGTGCAACCCCTTTAAAACCCCTCTTTATTTATTATAACGTCTGATAATGTTCCAATTTGCGGAAAATCAAGTCGCTGACTCCCATTCTCGTTTATTATCCAAAAAAAAAAATTCAGGCTGCTGGCAACAAAGGCAGATCTATCTCCAACCCCAATTCCTCATTAGTCTGAACTGTATTTTCCCGTAACCTACCCATTAAAACAACTTCTTGACCACTCTATTAACTCCTCCAAGCCATCTCACCTAGAACCCTCCATATTATTTAAGTTTCTAACTCTCGCTTCCCTTATAACCTGCCGCTTCCCGATTTTTACTGCTAGCCAATCGCCTCATTCATGCATTATCTCTACAGCATTAAGGGCATGCGAGCTGGTTCCATTAAAGGCTTACAGGTTTTGGATAATGAAACAGTTGCTTCTTTATTAAACAAAAGTAAAACAGATCAAGCAAAAAGGTCACTTCATTCTTTTTTTTAACTTACCAACTCCCATTCAAGCATATCACTTTCTCTTAAATTACCTGCAGCACAGACGTTCCCTGGTCCACTGTCCAAATGATCCACTTTTCGTTTATGACTCAATCACCCCACAATGAGATTCTGGTTTCAAAATCACTTAAAACTAGTTCTCACCCAGCAGTTTCCCAGCAGACCAATTTTCTAGCCATTCGTTTCATATAGGTGCAGCAACCACAGCCCCTCAAAAAGGTCTCTCGCAAATCAAATTCAAGCTTTAGGCCACTGGTCAAGCTTTCAAAACTTACATCAGATCCAGCCACTTGTATTATTGTTTTTCTCAAAATTTAAGCCCGTCCATGAGAATGCCTTCGTTTAACTGCCAACGGGTTTATCCGTCCGATGCTGCAAGCATTAAGCTCCTGTTGGATTCTGTGAGAACCCTTCCGGTTGAGCGGTTGTGTTTTGTTTTGCTTTATTCTGCTTGCCATTCGTTTCACGAGCCAGCCCTCCTCATTTCCTTATTTCGTTCTTACACCACTTTAAAATTCCATTTCAGATTTTCCATGTATTCGTGTAACACCGTTAAGACCTGAGTAAAGAATACAGAAGCAAAACTTGCTTTGTCTTCATTTATTTTGAAACTACCCGACCGTTCGTTGGGTTTACCCATCTATGGCCACAAACATCTCAGCTAAAGTTCCCATTGAATGCCGCATTTTGTCTTTATTCTGCTTCCCATCTGTCACGTTCTTTATTTAGTTTCCTCCCCACTTTTTCAATTTGCTTCTGATTTTCTACATATTCCTTTAATACCATTGACACCTGAGTAATGAATCAAGAAATTTCGTGATATGCAGTATCAATTTATTGCTAGTACCATCTAGCAATAAACCATCTATCTACCGTCTTATTGTGGGGGCTGTGCTATGACTTTTAAAAGCGATCGGTGTACGATGTTTTTGGGGCGTATGAAAAAATTGCATAGACAACATTCGACTAAATTTTGTGATGTTATAGCTCTGCATCAGAATGTTGGTGAGGCGTGGGAGTGGGCTCATATTGCTCATCTTAGTAAGAAACAACAAATAGTAACGTTTCAACTTCATAGCCATGCCCTAGCAACCAGTTGCAGTACCCTAGCAACCACCCCACTGATTTTCATTCAAAAAGGTATGAGGCATCAGAACATTATAGAGACAGGTGGGTGGCCTCTTTTGAGTCAGACTGGCAAGTTGTCTTTAATTATTACCATGGAAACTGTCCAGCCATGCCCTAGCAACCATTTGGAGCAGCCTAACAACCAACATGAATTAGCTATATGTTAGCACCAGAACATCATAGAGACATGTGAGTTGGCTCTTTTAATTCACACACATATCTGTCTATTGGTTTTACCTTGTGAACTGTTTAGCTACACCCTAACAACCATTTACTGCAACTATATAATAAAATGAATAAGCTACATCTCAGCATTGAAACACTGTAGAGACACTGTTATTTGACTTGGGCTGTCAGTGGGCTTTAGGTATTAACCTGGCAACTTCCTGATCACACCCTAGCAACAATTTATATCACCCTAGCAACCTCTTAACATCATGAATAAGCCATATTTTAGTATATCTATAATGCTAACTCATGTTAGCATCATGCTATCATCGTGTTAAGTCATGCTATCATCATGCCACCATCGAGCTATAATGTCACAAAATTCAGCCCAATGTTAAGTCTATGGAATTTTTTGCACACTTTTTCATATACTTGAAAAACATTGTACACTCGATCGTCATATCACATAAGACAGTTGATTTGACTCCTCATTTATGGGTGTTTGACAAACAGTGCAGGACGAGTTTTTGGTTTGTACTGACATAGAAACCATGGCAACACTGTTACCATGACACTGTTAGCATGCATTTCAGAGAAATTATTCCCTGAAATTCTCTGACTGTTTTTCTGGTTTTAATTTTGGATTGTTTCTGGATTTTGGATTGTCTGCCGCCTGCCCTTTGAATTACGCTTTGCCTTTGGTTTTTGGATTGTTTGCCACCTGCCCTTTGGATTACGCTTTGTCAATGGACTTTGGATTTGTTTGCGGCCTGCCCTGAACTGTGGGTGTGTACTGTTTACCTGATTGTTTGCCCCCTGCCCGACTGTTTACCGTTTTGATTATAGCCTCGCCTCTGATAGTAACATTGCTGTTGTGTTTGACCCCTGCCTGTTTGTTTCTCCATTAAAAACTGAAATCGCCACCACACGATCCAGCGGCCGTTCAACAACTCTCTTCGGAGCTATCCGCTCAAGCGGCCCAGTTGTCTGTCCACCAACACCAGCTATTCCGTTTAACATCCCTAACTGAGGAGTTGGTGAGAGTTTTACAGAGCACGCTGACATACCCACCACCGCATGTAATGGCCGCCGCCCCACCACAATCTTCACACTCACCGGGCACTTCAGCTACCCCAGTCAGCGCAAGGCTAACTTTTCCCGACAAATACCATGGAAACCCAGCCCGATGCAAAGGTTTTTTACTTCAATGCTCTCTTTTTGTCTAACAGCAACCAGCGCTCTACCCCACTGAGAACAGTCGAGTAGCTTTCATTTGTTCCCTCTTGACGGGCAAGGCTTTAGATTGGGCCAACGGCAATTTGGGGTACTGATGGGTCAGCTTTCCCCTCGTTTAACACCTTTTTGCAACCGTTTAAGGAAGTGTTCAACCATTCAGCGGAGGGTTTAAGTCCCGGGGAACGCCTATTAACTCTTATTCAAGGGGAACTTCCAGCAGTGGAGTATGCCCCAGAGCATGATAACCCCACCAAGCCTATGCTCCACCGAGGAGCGTAAACGACGCTTCCGGCAGGGGTTGTGCCTGTAACGCGGTCAGACGGGTCACTTGTGCGTTAACTGCCCATCACGGCCCACTGGTGAGTCTAGCCTCCATATATCATCAGCCCCATACAATCATTCAGTTACCTGTAACCCTGTCATTTTCCAATGTTTGTCTCACCACTTCTGCCTTTGTCGATTCTGGAGCTTCTGAAAATTTCATTTTGTTAGAGTTTGCTTGTGCGATAGACGGTCGTCCCTTGGGTGTGGGAAGAGTGGAACTTAAGTCCGAACTTATACAACTACAAATTGGCACCCTACACTTCGAAACTATCCAGTTATACGCTATCTCCTCACCCAAACACACTTTAGTTCTGGGTCTGCCCTGATAACTTTATGAACCGGTTATCTCATGGAATGAGGGTCACATTCTCCGTTGGGGAGACATGTGCCATAAGACGTGCCTCCAGAAAGTTATTCCACCTACTCCTAGAATCAAAGATCCCGAGTTAACTCCCGAGTACCATTCCACCCGAGTACTCCGATTTAGACATAGTATTCAGTAAGTCCAAGGCGTCTCGATTCCCTTCCCATAGGCCCACAGATTGCGCCGTTGAACTCAAACCTAATGCACTGCCCCCCCGAGGCCGGGTCTTTTCTCTCTCTTAACCCGAATCAGAGGCCATACAAAATTACATTAAAGAGGAACTAGCTAAGGGGTTTATTCGCCCATCAAATTCTCCCGCTTCTGCGGGATTGTTCTTTGTCAAAAAGAAGGATGGGGGACTAAGACCCTGCATAGACTATCGGAATCTGAATGACATAACGATAAAGTTTTGCTACCCCCTACCCTTGATTCCTCCGGCTTTAGAACAGCTCCACTGAGCAAAATTCTTCACAAAATTAGAACTAAGAAATGCCTACAATTTAATTCCAATCCGAGAGGGGGATTAGTGGAAAACGGCATTTTCCACCAACTCCGGCCACTATGAATACCTGGTGATGCCCTTTGGCCTGGGTAATAGTCCGTCGGTTTTCCAGTCCTTCATGAACAATATTTTCCGTGACATGCTAGAAAGATGGGCTATCGATTATATCGACAACATTCTAATTTACTCCCCGGAAGAACATAAGGAACATGTTCGCTTAGTTCTCCGCCGCCTAATTGACAATAATTTATTTGTCAAGGGGGAGAAATGCAAATGCTACCTTTGCTAACTTTTATCGGCGGTTTATTCGAAATTTTAGTTCCGTGGTAGCGCCACTCACGTCATTGGTAAAACGTCAGTCGAACCGTCTCGTGTGAAACGAGTTAGCTAACCGGGCATTCTCAGAGCTAAAAACTACGGCTTCACTACGGCTCCCATCTTACGACATCCTCACCCAGATCTCCCTTTCATAGTAGAAGTAGACGCCTCCAACCACGGGGTGGGGGCGGTGTTGTCATAACGGCATGGCTCTCCCCCCCAAATGTTTCCATGTGCCTATTTCTCACGTAAATTATCTTCCACAGAGCAGAACTACAATGTAGGCAAACAATAATTTCTGGCCATGAAACTAGCTCTGGAGGAGTGGCGCCACTGGCTCGAGGGAGCCGCACACCCATTTACAGTAATCACTGATCACAAAAATTTAGAGTATATTCGATCTGCCAAACTTCTCAATCCACGCCAGGCTCGTTCGTCACTCTTTTTTACATGCTTCAGTTTCATTGTTACCTATCGTCCTGGTTCCAAGAACGTAAAGGCAGACACATTATCTTGGCAGGGTGAGCCCCGTCCCGAGTCAAAACCCCCCGAGACTATCCTGCCTCAGAAATTATTGCTAGCTCCCGTTCAGTGGGATTTGCACACAGAGATTCAGCAGCACAATGAATCTCAGACCCCTACCGTCACCTGTCCCGAGAATCTCACGCTCGTCCCAGAACTATTTAGGGAATAAGTACTCACTCAGATTCACGAGAACCCCAGTTCCGGGCATCCCGGCATAGCAGCCACGCTGCATCTCCTGAGAAATGCTTACTGGTGGCCGACCATATCCCAAGACACAATCAAATTCGTCCAAGCCTGCCCGGTCTGCCAGATGTCATAGAATCCCAGATACCAAGGTCACAACTTCGCTGCCGGTCAGTGGGTCTGGTTGTCTACTAGAGACCTTCGCCTACGCGGTCTCCTTGTAAGAAGCTGAGTCCAAGGTATGTGGGTCCATTTCAAATTTCCAGAATGATTACCCTGGTGTCTGCTCAATTAGACCTCCCTAATCACTTTCGTATCTCTCCTACATTTCATGTGTCTCTGTTGAAACCTGCTGGGGCACTGGCGGAGGGTCCAGAGAGGAGCCTCCGGGAGCAGGCCCCCATGATAATGGTAGACAGCGAAGAGGCTATCGAGTGAATCAACTCGACATGGAGGGAGACTGCAATACCTGGTCGATTGGGAGGGGTTCGGTTCAGAGGAGTGCTCGTGGATAGGTGCTGGGGATATTCTAGATCCCACACTCATAGACAAGTTTCATAGGGCTCATCCTGAGAGGCTGGCCCCTCGACCTCGTGGTAGACCTCGGCGTCATGCTCCTCTGCGCGTCAGGAGCCGCTCACAGGGGGGAGATCTGTTAAGGAGGCTCCCGCCCCTTCTCCTCCGCGCCAGCAGAGGGAACCTTTACCGGAGTATTGACTATTCCCCGAACTACATTTCCCAACAGACACCAGGGCTACTTCCTGTTTGGCACTCGTGATCTAGACCAGGACAATTTAAACGCACTAACGCTAGCGTTTAGTGCAATGTCTTGTATTGTCTTCTTAGCGTGCATTTCAGAGCAATTATTCCCTGACTGTTTTTCTGATTATGATTTTGGATTGTCTGCCGCCTGCCCTTTGGATAACGCTTTGTCAATGAACTTTAGATTTGTTTGCTGCCTGACCCGAACTGTGAGTGTGTACTGTTTCCTGATTGTTTGCCGCCTGCCCCGACCTTCGCCCGTTTACCGTTTTGATTATTGCCTCGCCTCTGATAGTAACGTTGTTGTTGTGTTTGACCCCTGCCTGTTTGTTTCTCTATTAAAAACGCTGCATATGGATCCTCTCGCCTCCGCGTCTTCATTACAAACACGCATGGACAAATGCAGAAGCAGTTGTTGTACCACACACCACTCTGTTGTACATTTACATTTAGTAATTTAGCAGACGCTTTCATCCAAAGCGACTTACAAATGAGGACAAGGAAGCAGTTTCAACAACTATAAGAGCAACAATTAATAAGTGCTATAAACATGTATCAAATATTTCAAAAACAGTGTAAGAAGCCATTTTTTTAAATAAAAGAAGTAGAGGTAGTGGCAGTGTGTTAATTGATTAGGAATAAGGAAGGTAAGGAAGTGAAGACGAAATAGTTGAGTTTTTAGTCGTTTCTTAAAAACAGCTATTGACTGAGAGTGAAAGTAAGAGTCTGGGAGAGTGATTTCGTCCCTCTTTGATGAAACCACAAGGCAACGTTTAATAGCTGAATGCAAGTTTCTGAAGGGCACATAAATGCGAAGAAGTGAGAGCAGGTAAGGAGGTGCGAATCCAGTAGTCACTTGTTCCAGTTGTTTTTTCATTTACTCACTATGGACCACAATTATTAATGAATTATTCATTCATTAGTGTAACGACACGTCAGGCTGAGTCGGATCCATTCAATATTGGCAAACAGGTACAACAAGGGCTAGGCAAAAGAGTAGACGTGAGACAGGCGAGGGTCGAGACAGGCAGCAAACAATCAAAGGCGATATAACAGTCCAGATAAATAGGCAGGCAGCAAGCAATTGACAAAAACCAGGGACAATCCAAATCAAACACAAAAACACCAAACCAGAATAGACAATAAAAAATGCTCAGAATTGATGCCGAGGGACAAATCAAGACTTCACAGAGAATAGTTACAAAATGTCCGGTATTTATAGGAAGTAGATCGTTGCGTGAGTTGAAAAAAACGGAAGTGTTCATGGGAAGTGTTCATGGGAAGTGTAGTTCACGAATGTCCGTTAGTATTCCAGGGACGATACCGCTGATGACGCGGTGGAGGAGAAGCTGGAGCCTCCACCGTAACAATTAGATTGTGTATTTTGTGTGGATAATGTAACTGTTTAGTTCATATTGCACTTAATATGTACATCTGTAATTAATGCTGTTCATCAAGTCCAGTGAACAAGTCTATGGCAGTGTAATGAAATACAGTATGTGTTACACATAAATAGTAAGCCTTTTTTGCAAATACTGTATTTTAAAATGTACTTTTTGTACAATTGTTTTAAACAAAAACTGCACATCATTAACCCATCACTTTATATGATATATAAAGTAAATAATTTAGCAATAAACTAAGTTCCTTGCATAAACATAACGTGATCAAAGGTACAGGTAATAAAAAACATCATTAATGACTTCATCTGTGAACATGATTCATGAATTCCCCGTGGTTGATTTCTATCATCCCGGGACTGTGACGATAATAAAGACTTTATTTATTGTTTTCAAAATGTGACCTCTAATGGCAAAAATGACATTATGCATTTAAATGTGAAAATTGGCCAGAACTACTGATGTTCAGCATAATGTAGCCTCATAGATGGCTGTCTCTCCTGATATGTTCTGCTCCAGTAGAGCAGACTTTCTGTGCTGAACACTGACTTTCTCATAAGCAGCGTGAGTGAAGGGCAAGTCTTTACCTCCTGGATTGACACACAATTCCTGTTTGGCCTTTCCTCTGCTTATAATAAAGGCTTAAATCTCTTCTCATGACCACTAATGTCACACACACAAACAGAAAGGGGACCAGAAGCAGAGGTAAGTGCAGACAGTGATGTCATTTATTAACAGATGGTATATTTAGACAGGCAGAATGTAATGACGACTGTAAATTCTTAGCTGAGAGTTCTCTAAATGAAGGTATGCAGGAAGTCCAATGGGAGAGACCAGAAAACAGGGTACAACTTCTTGGTGTTATCTTGAAGAGCAGGTTGGAGTCTGGAGCTAGCGTAGGGGATGTGAACGGTAGACCAGACAGAGAATAACTGAGGGAAAGAGTCATATATTGATGGTGGCTGGATGGGATTTAGGTGACAGTAATTAGAATTCAGGTGATGAGGAACGGGTGGGCGGTGCTACTGGTGATGAAACTGGTGGATGTGATTGGGGTGAATGCCTGACAACTAAAGCACTGAATAAAAAGCAACGCAACATG
>JAZGTJ010010636.1:0-17873 GCA_036877575.1 Botia almorhae
AATAAGCGCTGAGAGACTCGCTCTCTCGTTTACCGCCATTGCAGGTTTGAACAGTTTGAATTCAGCAGGTGGTCACGTGACCACTGAACGTTCTAATCACACCAGTGTGATCGTACGCGTCTGAGCCTAACCGAGAATGATCACACCGGTGTGATCTTACGCGCAAAAGGAATAGTGGAAGTTACACTTTTT
Source organism: Botia almorhae (assembly GCA_036877575.1). Taxonomy (NCBI): domain Eukaryota; kingdom Metazoa; phylum Chordata; class Actinopteri; order Cypriniformes; family Botiidae; genus Botia; species Botia almorhae. Next base: position 193 of record JAZGTJ010010636.1, read on the forward strand.
TTCTTCCTCCATTTCTGGCGCCCCCTGGATGTACGGCGCCCTTAGCATTTGCCTATACTGCCTATGCCACGGGCCGGCCCTGATAGTCAAAGTTATAATGCCACAAATTGGCAGCAGGAAGTGTGTGACTTACAAAAGACTTACCACAGACTTTAAATTAGTCCTCAAATATTTTCTAAATTAAATGCATGTGACAACTATACATCGCTTTGTGAGAAGCACCAGGTGGCGATGGCGTTGCAATGATTGAGACTGTCATCGATGCTTGCAGGTATATTTATTATTATTTTTATTAGTATTATTATTAGTTCAAGCATGTAGCGCTGAAAGCCTATTGTAATTGTTAAGATTTGTATTGTTACTATTATTAGGGGTTCAAAAGCAAAGTGCTGAAACTCTATTGCAATTGTAAGTACTTTTATTTGGGGGCGCCACAGTAATCACAAATGCGTCCTCATAACATATCCTCATAACGAACTTATATCTAAACCTACCTACAACACCTACTTTTGTGAACTAGTCCTACCTAGATTTTTCAACTGATTGGAACCAACCCAGTGCTGAAATATTCTCTGGAGTCAAAATATTAATAATTATCAAAAACGGTTAAAATTTTTATTTTTGTTTGCAAAGGGAAGCAAAATGTTCAGAGTGGGCAGGACTACTTTTTGATTCCATGGCTATAAGTTGATGAGATGAGATATGGTCACCAAACATGGTACACATATGTAGGAATCTCATCTGTGGTCACATAAAAAATTGCAGCGATTGGCAACTTGATGGCGCTATGATATAAAAATAGACAAATAGACAAAATACTGACAACATGTTAGAACTCCTAATTCTGAACACCTTTGCCTTTAGAACAACTGATGTCAATCAAACCAGTCTTCAAGTATTTGCAATATGTGCTTACAAGTATTTACAATATGTGCTTTGAGTATATTCCTGTCCACCACAGCAGGCATCGCCCCTTTCCCAGCATATAAGAAACTCTGCTCCCCCTCCTACCTACGTCCCATCTTTTCTCTCTCTCCTCCACCTCAGCAGACTTCATTACAGCCTCCCATTCCGCTATTAACATATTAGGTCATACTAAGGCCTGGATCCGTCCAGAGGACTCAGAAACCGCTTCTGCCCTCTCCTCCAACTACTTTTTCTCTCACACTCCTCACCAACTCTCACACTCCTCGCCTCCTCTCCAGGCCCCTAGGTCCCCTACATAACTTCCTGGAGGAGCTGGACATGCTTCTCTCCTCCTTCCCTGAGGATAGCAGCCCACTCATAGTTTTTGGGGACTTCACCATCGGCCTAGAGAAACCCCATGCAGCAGTCTTCCAAGAGTTACTTGCCTTGTTGGACCTCTCTCCCCTCATGACTTCAGGAACTCATAAATCTGGCAACCAACTCAACCTCATCTTTACATGCAACTGTACCACAGATAAGACTACCGGTTCTCCAACTTCATTTTATTCAATATCCATCTCCCTGCATGCAACACACCTACACACTGTTAGTTTTATTTAGGTGTAACCTACACTCCCTATCCACAAATACCCTCTTCCATGCAGTCTCATCTTCTCTTTCCCCCCTTCCACACTTCTCATCTTTGGATGCGAACACTGCCACAGACACCCTTTGCTCCACACTAACACCCTGTCTAGACAACCTCTGTCCTCTCTTCTCCAGGCAAGCTCGCTCTACCCCTTCCAATCCCTGGCTGTCTGAAGTCCTGCATAAACACTGGTCAAAAGTCAGAGTGGCTGAGAGAAAAGGGCGAAAAACCAGAGAGTATAGGGGGCTGAATACAAATGCACACCACACCTTTTCTTACGATTTTGAAAACCATGTATCATTTTCGTTCCACTTCACAATTATGCGCTACTTTGTGTTGGTCACATAAAATCTTAATAAAAAACATTTAATTTTGTGGTTGTAATGTGACAAAATGTGGACAAGTTTAAGGGTAATGAATACTTTTGCAAGGCACTGTAGATTTGCCATATACAACATTGAGAAAATCCGGCCTTATCTTACTTAACATGCAACACACCTCCTTGTCCAGGCCCTTGTCATTCCTAGGCTGGACTACTGCCATGCCCTGTTGGCTGGCCTTCCAGCATGGGTACTCAAACCCCTACAACTGATTCAGAACGTAGCAACTCGACTGGTCTTTAAACAGCCTAAAAGAGCCCATGTCACACCTCTCCTCATTTCCCTTCACTGGTTACCAGTTGCCACACGCATCAAATTCAAATCTTTAATCCTCACATACAAAATCATCACTGGCTCTGCACCAACTTACCTTAACAAGCCCATACACATCTATACCCCTTTCAGATCCCCACTGTCAGCAAATGAACGTCGCCTTGTAATACCCTCTTCTAAAGGCACACAAGCACACAATCACTTAAAAACAAGAGGCTACTGTATCGAGAGAGTTTGTGGAGTTATTGTAGCTTTAAATGGTTAAGATTAAAGTAGTAGAAAGGATTTTAATTACTGCATTATAAGGGTTGTCATTTACACCGAAATCGTCGATAAAAGCTAAAGGGTGGCCGTCATTTTACTTGCTTGCAGGTTCATCTTCATCATCTCTCATTGGTGGTATGATTTTCCTAGCTCTGTTTGGTCTGCTGCATCCCTCACTACATTTAAGAAACAGCTAAAAACCTGCCTCTTTCATGAATACCTGACACAAGTATGAATAATTTAATTTAAAAAAAACCTACAAACCCTTTTCCTCTCTCCCTACAGGTATATCCTCTATCAAGCAATTAAATTTTGGAATCTTGGTAAAAGTGTAACTTCGCACAGCAGATGTTGCCTTATGATTTTTATGCGTTCCTAAATGAAAAATCTGACAATCATGAGACTAAGTGAACTCATGTAACTTGTAATACTAAAGAAGCTTGCAAATTTTGTGGTGGTTGGGCAATCCTGACTGTCAACACCTTTCAAAATTACACTCGTTAGCTCCTCCCAACAGGAATCGGCCATTTTCGATTATATGTGGATTTTTTTGCCAAGGCCAGGGTCTGAATTTTTAAATACTCCTTCTAGGGAATTATAGGATTGTCACCAAATTTGGGTAAATGTTATGCCAAGACATTGAGGATGCTAAATTTTGAAGGGATTTTTTTATATTTTGAAAGGTGTCAGCAGTCTCCCAGTAAGCAAGCCAAGAGACAAGAAACCAAATCTCCAATAATGTATAGATGGAGAAAAAATCCTGGAAGAAACCAGGATCAACAAGAAGGGTCAGTTCTCCTCCGGCATGTTAAAACTGCAGTTTGTTTTACGTGTTTGACAAGTTTTCTGTGTTTTATTTTTCATTTTGTATGTAAAGCTGCTTCAAAGCAATGCAACATGGTCAAAAACACTTTATAAATAAAATAAAATTGTACCTGAATTGTAAGTGATTTTTATTGAAACTTGGGCTGTAAGTTTGGTCCTAGAGACTGATGACAGATGTGGAGTCAAAGGTCAGGACACTACAAATGATATTTATAGCAATGACATTTGAAGGGGATGGTATCCTTAGCTCCACCCTGTGGCAATCATATCCTTTTTACATATTAATAATCAATAACTAATCAGCATGTATCTTCCAATACGGTATTGATTTAAAAATGATTAAGATACAATCATTATTTAACCTGGTGTGATTCTATTACAGTTTAGAAGAAAAAACTTACTAAGAGTGTTACTAGAATTACTAGAAGGATCTTAAGTCCAGCTACTCTTAGAAGCATATTTTCTTTCTGAGATGGTATGTCAGTATGAAATAGTTTAAGCCAGGTTCCCTGTAGTGCTAGTATGAAATATGTTGGGGCCCTAGTGAATCAATCAATGTAGTTATTGCTTTTAATTCACTTTTGGCAAGTAATAAAACGTATAAAATAAGGTCTTATCATCATTCAGACAGCAGAACATTCTCCTGTCTGAATTAAAGAACTTGACACCTCGGCCTTGCTGTATGTGTTTGTGTGTGTTATAGGATGGATCAGGAGAAGCGTGAAGAAGCATGTGAAGGCGGTGACCTATGACGTGTTCGAGCTGTTTCTGAACTTACTGCTGTCATATGTGACGATCTATGGAGCATGGAAAAAGATTATATGTCCTATGAGTGCTCATACAGAATTGTTTTTGGGTTCTTAAGAGATTGCTACAGACTATCTACCTATATCCTGACCAATCAGAAATGAATATTTACGTAAGATATTACGTAGATTAGCTGACTCTGTTAGCATAAATACTACTGATTTTAATGTAACAGCAGGTTGGCCTTTGAACGTGGTGAAGCTGACTTCTGCTGGCAAAACTACAATTCATTCATTCAATTTTCTTCTAAACTGGCATCATCTCTGCTTCCTTGTCTTCATTCATCATAACTGGTCTACGGGTCTTACCGGTACACATTCCAAAACACATTCTACACATTCCAAACCAAAAAAAGTAAGTAGACAATTGTAAAATAGTTTTTTTCAGTCATCATAAGATTGAAATTTGAACTTCAGTGTAAGCTATCAACAAAAAAGTGTATACTGACTAAATAGTTGGGCAGAAAATGCATTGTTTAGTTGGACAGAAGGCAAGAGGCATTGCTTTACCTGATAGCTGACTTGACCTCAGCTGCATTATGTGTTTTGTTTTCCTCATGCAGGTATCCATATCGCTCCAAAAAGCCCTAAAGACACACACATCATGACATCATAACTCTCATCAGCCCTGGGATGGAAGTAGAAATTCACCTTTTACCTTATTAAAACCATCAGAGATACACAGTTATAACACTGAGTTTACTAATTAAGAATGGCAAATAAAGCAAGCATTATAGCAAGGCAACATTTGGAATGAATCATATTTGTAACATAGACATAACAGTAGCCGATACCCATATGAGCATGAGTCTGTAGATCAACAGAGAGATCTGAGTATTGTGCCTCTGAACAATATATTCAAATCATTCAAAATCACTCAAACATAGATGCTTTGTGTTACGAAGCCGGGCTCCCACGATTAGCGAGGAGCGCACAATTCTTTTTGTGACATTGGTTTTCGTCTCATGTGTTTTATGTCACTTCCTGTTTTAGTGTAATCGGTTTCACCTGTGTCTGTTTGATTGTTATGTGTATTTAAGTTCCTGTTTTGATTGTATGTGGTGGGTTATTGTTTGTTAGGAGTTCTTCGTTCGTGGTTATTCAGTCTGGGTTTTTATTCGTGTCTCGCCTGGTTTTGGATTTCGCTTGTTTATTGGATTACTCTCTCGGATTGCCCTTTTGGATACTGTCGCCCGGTTTTGGATTATATGTTTATTTACCCTGGTTAGTCTTTTGTATTTTCACTTAGTACTGCTGATGCACATGTTGTCCTTTTTGTTTTACGGTTGGTGTTTGTGTTAATTCTTGTGTTAATTCTTTCATTAAATATCATTTATTTTAGTTCCGTGTCTTGTCTTCACTTTTACACAAACACAACTGTCCCTTCCGTTACACTTTGAAAGATCCTGAATTTTCTAGACAGGCTTTAAAAATTGGTAAAAGTCCATATTTCTAATATAAATTTATTGAAACAAATTGTACATGTAATTTATTACATAGGACAATTTAAGAAAAACACAAGCATTTAAAAATTAAAAACATTTAAATTTCCACATAATGTCCAGGGATGGAATGCACAGTCTTCTGAAGGAAGTCATTTGGAATATTGCTGAGAATCTCTCATGGCTGATGCCTGTTTTTAATTGTTAATGCCTAGTTACTTTTCTCCCACCCTGTAGTTTAGTACACTTACGATGAAAATAGCACCTTGGGTTCCAGGCATATTTAATGCCTATACCAATTATTATGACCACAAAAGAGACTCATTGTCCATATCATAGCAAGACAATGCATGTATTCTGAAATGTGTAACACTTAAAACCTCTTGTAAAAAATGCAGCAAAATGAAAGGGGATACCGATGTTTTACTTTCTGCATGTGAAGAGGACACCAGCAAAGTACCAGAAAACAAATCATTTTCATGGGAAATGCTATGGTTCTTATGCGTCTCATGACAGATATTTGCGAAGTTTGAAAAATATCCGAAAATTTTAGCTTCAGCCACTAGAGATGGTTAAATCAGTGAAAAATTCAATAGTTCAAAATTTAACTTTTGTTTCGGCTTTTAACTTATGAGCCATGTACTCTAACAACCAAATTTTGATGTTAACAACCAAACTTTTTTTATTCTTCATCTTATGCTGACCTAAATGTATACCATATTTCAAGGACTCCCTCTAGATATATTTTGAGCATTGTGAATTTCTTTAAAATGTTTCTCCTAAAGTGTCTGTAAATTACAGACTGTCTCTAAACAGATTCCACTCCAAGACAGATATTAGGACAAACTCATCCATAAAAAGGCTTAATTATCATACAGTGACAGTGTTATAACAGTGATCATTTCTACCACAACCCTCAATTTACATTTAAAGGGAAACTTAATTTACATTACAGCCAAGAAACAGGTTTACACAACAGTATAAAAGGTTCACATTTATTTTGTTTTATGTTTATTTTGACTTCTGAACCCTGAGTACTTCATGTACTTTGTCACCGCAACGCTTCAATAAATTTCTTTATTAAGATCTCTGACATCCTCATCATTTTTTCTTAAATGTCCATCAGATCAGCATCTTCAGGCCGTGTTTACAATAGTTCTTTTATAGACATGATTTAAATATTTTCTTATAAAGTAACTGGAATACTTTGGCCAAAAATCATGAGACTGTCTCCTTAGATTCTTAAATGTTGTATTTTACAAACGTTTTGGCATATCATTGCACAGTTGATATGACATCAACACCATCCCCTAAGGGTGCCTGCAAAGTTGGGAGTAACACACAGTGGTCCAAAATAAAGAAATGTTTAATAATTATTGCTTTGTCATATTAACTATAAGTTTGATAGCCTGTTAATTTTTTATTTTAATTACAGCGTCGCTGATTAATTAGTTAGGAAATTGTATTATAATTATACATAACAGGATAGTTCACCCAAAAATGAAAATTCCTCCCATATTTACTTACCCTCATGTCATTATAAAACCTAGGCTGTATGACTTTTTCTTCTGTGGAACAAAATCAGATAGCTTGAGAAATGTCTGAAATATGTGTGGTTTTGTGTCCATACAATTTAAGTCAATCTGCGCCACTGTTGTTTGATAACAAACATACTTCAAAATATCTTTTGCGCTTCTCAGAAGCAAAAATTCATACAGGTTTGGAATAACTAAGGGTGAGTAAATAAAAAAAACATTTTCTTTTTTGGGTGAACTATTCCTTTAACTTTTGATCGGCTTTCTCGCAAAATGTGACCATATTTATCTAAATTACAATTATAGAACAAACACAAAGTGACTATAATTATTTTACTTCCCAATGTGTTTACCGCCTTTGTCCAAATGGCACAGCCTAAAATTGTTAGAAGCCCATTGCTTTAGTAACGCCTTAATTAAATATTAAGCTTCCAACATTCCTGTATTCACTCAAAAATTACGAGATTATTTTACATCAAAGATAATACCCATTACATTACCCAGTCTCTCTCCAGCTCTTGTACATTCTGTCTTACCTGAGCCTGCGTTACTGTGGACACTGGAGAACTGACAACAGTCTTTACGCACAGAACCGACAACAGTACAGATATTTCCATCTGTGCGCATTTACTCTCTGTGCCAATATTTACTTCATTAAAACTGATGCATAACGATACAAAGGCGAAACTAAATCCAAGGGAACTAGTCCAGACCTAGTCTTCACATATCTCACTGGGGCACAGCTTAAGTTTAGCAGATGGAGCCGGCCAGCAGAGTGTTACGCCTCTGAAGTGCTGGGCGTCACCCGAGACTCCCTTTTATACATAAATATCAATGCTGCTGAATGATGGTTTATGTCCACACTTTAAGTTGCATAAAAATTTGTTACGTGTGGTATTCATGAAGAATAACAAAAGTGAAGCACAGCTCTGGTTGGAGACGTTGCCTTGGAAAGGGGTTTGGAATGTACATGCATCGGTTTTTAACTGGTTAGATAATTTTGTTGCCCTACACGCCTATATACGATACAATATCACAATTAGCTAGACCATATTTTGTGGTGATTTTATGCAATACGTTAACTTCATTTTTAGTTAAAAATGACCAAAATCAGTAACTGAGCAAGTATATACCATGTCAGAGTTCAACACGAACTCCTTACCTTCCCAGATACCTAAGGGTAAGTTTAATAGTAATTATAATTTGAGCTGTCGGGCCCGATTTTTTGGAAAATATCCGGAAAATGAGGACTAAGAACCGACTAAATCGCATGTCCGGGAATGTAGACGGTGCGGTATTTGTACCTTGTTCGTACAGCAGCCGTTAAAAATTTAATTTAACATGTCATCCACATCAAGAATGCAAGTATTTTGCAATTGTATGCTTTAGGCAGAGCAAGCTTTTACCTCCGTTTGAACTGGAGGAAAAACAACTACAGCTAAAGTCGCAATACATAACGTTTCTTGTTAGAAAAATCTGTTATTGTGCAAATACAAAATCAGTGTTCATAGCTGCTTACATTACCCCAATTCGCAACAGAATGCGTGATTCATAAACTGCCGGTCACCATTCATCCATTCAACGTCTGACACAACCACGCAAAATAACCTGCACTTTTGTTTCAAACAAAGAGGCAACTCTGCTGTCAGCTCTAACACGTGTTCATTTAATAAAAGTAAATTGGTTCCATAAGACATCTTTAATTACATTAAAAAGGCACATTAAGACCATAAGTGTTTATTATTAGCAAAAAAAAAAAACAAGTAAAACAGTTCATGCTCATTTTACATAACACTAAGCATTTCACAAATGTAATCACTCACTAAATGCTGGATTCTACAATCAGGAAATTAAAAAGTAACAAACACCCAACCCCCCCCCCATGCAAAATTCCCCTCTAAAGCTGATCTGTGGCCAATTTTGTCAGTTCTCTTACAGGTCTCAAACAGAAGAAAAGCAGCTCTGAAATGTAAATATGGGGCAGTTTTTGCATTTTCCCCATAACCCATCTTTCCTTAGTAAATTTAACATTAACAAGAAAATTGCTTATTTCAGCCCATATGCAAGATGCTCATGCAAAGAAAGGTTATGCAGACACAAAACTCCCCTAGATCTTCTTATAATCTACACCCCACCCCTCTCCCCTACAGTATGCAAAGGGTTGGAATGGCATCACATAACATCTTCAGTAGGGCCGGCCTCGTCTCTCCTCTCTGTGTTCCCCTCTGAATTTCAGAAACAGCAAAAATTTAAGACTTAACAGGAACACAGTGAAAATGACTACGTTTCACGTAGGGGGCTCTAGCTGGGGAAATTATATTTTTTAACCATGAATGCAGAAAACCTTTTATAATTATGAAATTTGAATATTATTTTGAGATTATTACATACATTTTGAACTGGTACTCAGTCCAACTGTTACTTACCTTCCTCCCATTTTGTAACCACCACCTCCACGGTCTCCACGAAAGCCACCTCCTCCTCTACCACCTCTAAAGTCACCACGATCACCCCCATACCCGCCATGACCACCACGGTCTGGAAAGAGGTACACAGTTTATGAACTATCCACAATAATACTGTTGCTAGGGTTGCAATCAGATGGGTTTTTTTTTCCAGATAAAAGTTATTATGCATTGAAAGTCCCTTACTTTAAACATTGTTATTCCACATCCTGACCAATGCTGTCCTCCAAACAATGTGCAATATAAAGCCTATACAAATGGGTATCTTCTATGTAGGCTATGCTGTACATTAAAGTTAAATTATATTTATATATATATATATATATATATATAATTATACAGTTTAAAATACAGCTGCAAGCAGCGATGACAGGCCAAGCACTATGGGTCATTGCCTCTTCAATGTTTGTCTTCAATCTTCAATAGCATAATATTTGCCAAATTTGGTGACAATCCTAGTATTAAAAATGTTTTAATAGGAGTATTTAAAAATTCAGAGCAAAGAATTGACAAAAAAAAACCCCACATACAATCCAAAATGGCCAACTTCCTGTTGGGCGTAGCTACTGACTGTAATTCTGAAAGCTGCCCAGCTTGATGAGTACACATGAACCAAGTTTGGTAACAACATGCAAACCTAACTCAAATACTTTTGTCAAAAAGGGGGCGTGTCGGAGCCCCCCCACCACACCCATGTCTTCACCAAATTTTATGCATGTTAAGCACCTCAAATACACCTGAATGTGGTTTTGAAGTTTACGCATTGCCATAGCAACAATATCACAAATCCTTTTAGAACTTCTCAGCCATGACTTAATTTTCCCTCAATATCAAAAATCCCATTTGCAAACTTGAATTTTCAATGTGATACACACGCATATCATGCATGCACAAACCTACACGAGAGTATGTATCATCCTTTTGTGCCCTGTACCAGGGGGTGCTAGTGTCAGCCTTTACCCGGCCCTAATGGCCAACAACTTGTGTATGCCAAATTTCATAAGAAACCTTGGAAAAGTAAAATAGGACCCTTAACACTTTGTGCTTGGGCCCCAATTACTTAATTTCTAACAAAAAATATTCCAGCATAATGTTATAAGTTAGAACTGTTGCGCTTCTCTACTACTATGCTCCATCTGTTTGACATGCATGCGCCCACCGGCACTTGTTCACTAAAATCAAAGTTTATCAAGACTTGCTTGTCAGTAAACGCAAAATTAAAATTCACAAGACTTTTTTTAATTTACAGATATGCTTTCCTGTGCTTTCCTCAGCACTTAACTTTCATGTTTATTAAATAGCACCCGGATCTTAAAAACACGACATTAAAGCACTTATACAGGATTTTTGTGTTTCGCATAACTTGCATCATGACTTCACTACTGTAGAGCAACAGTTCTGGCGGATAGTTTCCTTTCACAGCACCCAGACAAGACTAATAAATAATCAAATTCGAATCAGTTTTTTATTTTTGATTGATTAGTTGTTGTAGCCCTTTTGACTGATTCAAAAACTATGTACCTCCTCCATAACTATCACCTTCTGGTTTTGGTGCACCACACTTGTTGCATTCATATCTTCGGGCAAAGTTCATATTGCCACATGAGCTACAAAAAAAAAAAAAGTTGAACAGATTCCTTGTTTAATGGTTTCTTTTTAAACATGTTCACAAATTATACAATCTTCACCTGTTAGGACAAGGCCAGTCTCCTCCTCTGACATCAAATGAGGGTCCACCTCCAAAGCCCCCTCTACTTCTGAAACCTTTAATCAAACAAATACACACAGAATTATACATTGTAACAGCCCACCAATTAGGGCTGGGCGATATGGCTGAAAACTGTATCACAAAATCAGTGTTTCATATTGGTCGATATCGATAATTATTGATATTTTTTATGACCCAATTAAAATAAGGACCAGGGGAAAAATATATTACATTTAAACATTTTTATTTTAAACTTAACCTTCCTCTGATCATAATCCCCTCAAAGCATCTGGCTCCAAAGGGTGAGCGCGGTGTTTAATCTAAGGTGGTACCTTAGATTAAACTAAGGTGGTACATCAAGTTCGTGGTATTACCAGTCTTGGCGGGGACGACGGTCTTGCATAATTTGCAGACGACATGGGTCTGACTACGGTCAGACTTATATCATCTAAAAAACTGCCATACTGGCGAGCTGATTTTTCCTCTTTTAATTACAATTTCCTCGGTCGCTGCGGCACTCATTTTCTGCTTATGAAGAGGAATCCAGCAGACCAGCACGAGACAACAATATGGCGCAACCAAACATGATACTGTTACACGATTGGCTGTTAGCGTTGCTAGGTTACCAGAGAGCAAGTGCCTTTGTTAATGCAACCAAACTGTTTTCTTCCGATGAAGAATAAAAAATATCGAACACATTTTTTATTGATATTGATCACGTGTCTATCGCGATACATATCGTTATCGTTTTATCGCCCAGCCCTACCACCAATGTTACAAAATTGTAATTCATTATTGAATTACAATTTTTTATTATTGTTTCTAAAACATACCACCACGTCCTCGGCCTCCTCCTCTCTGAGTGAACTCTGCCCTTCTGGTAGCAAATGACACCTTAATGGGTCTTCCATTAAAATCTTTCCCTGTAAACAAGACAAACAACTCCACAAATCAATATTACACAATTTTGGGAAGACAAATGCCATAGATATTTCTCTCACCATCAAACCACTCAATGGCAGCTTTGGCTGAAGGTGGATCATCAAATGACACGGTCGCTTCACCCTTCAGTCGGCCAGTGGCTTTATCAGTGTACAGATTAATCATGGGTTGCCCGGTCTTTTTATTGACCTAAATAAATTATTAGATTAGACAAAATCAAACAAAATTTTAGTCATTCGTAAGTCTGTCAACCTGCAGTTGGTCAACCTGCCTTAATAATTCCAATCTGTTTGAAAAAGTCTCCCACTTCTTGAGTGGTAACATCTTCACCGAGACCCTGGACAAAGATGGTATTATTGTCAGAGTTGTCCTGATCACCATCTGTAATAAAGTGACAAGTTGATAAGCACAGTTCTGTAAACTTCATGTTACACATCAACTATATACTTGAGTAGCATTGGTACAGCATTGCACCATAATTGTACAGTACATTACATTATAGTCATAAGAACCACCTCTGACAGTCTTAGAGCCTCAAAAGGTTCTTACAGGATTCACCTATTAACACTTACCGCCATCATCCTTGTGCCCGTAGTCTCTGGGTCCTGAAAAACAGTAGAACATGAAAAAGAACAACTGCCTTAAGAACTTCAGAACAGATAGATAACTTTACATGAAGTCAAGAAACCCAACTTCACTAAAATCTTACAAAACCTTTACTGTGAGTTTAAGCTATGTAGTTGTGCATCTCGTATTGTTGCACCACTTACAAACCCCAGTCACCAGCACAGATTTTATGTGAGTTTAGCAAAATATCTCCAAGTATTCTTCAGTTAGATCATGTGCAATCCCTTCTTCGCCATTTGCACAGCTGGCATCCAGAACGCAGGTGCTTAATTCAATTTCCTCATGCAAGGATACCATTTTTATTAAATAAAACTGAGGTGTTAGACTTTAGCCCACAAGAGCAGACAGGAGAGCAATACAAAGACAATAAGAGGGGCTCCTTTGGATCTGACAGACAAAATGGTGGCTCTCAAAAGTTCTTTTGCCAGTTAATCTCTCTGTATCTTATCTCCTTCCCCCACTGAGACAGTTCTGATGCTCATCACTTACCACCATAATTTTTGTAGCCACCACGGTCACCACCACTGCAGAGGAAAAAATTGAAGATATGATGGCTTTCCTTTGTTGAAACCTGGGAGCGCAAGGCTCCCTCTTTATCAGTATTCCTGCCATGGTTTACTACTGAGGAGGAAATGGCTCCCATTGACATAGGTTAAAATTTTCAAATTAAAATTGAGGGGAAACTACAGTGAAATGGAGTTCATGTGCGTTCAAATCTAAAAATTAATAGTTTTTAGTTTGAATTCTGAAACTTAAATTCTTAACTGACACCAGAGCTGAGCGCAAAACAACTTTTTGGTTATTCAAATTTAGTCCAAATCGTTGAATGTATATCTGTTGTGGCACTCGTGTAGTTGAGCACATATTTTCTTCCATTATGAGTGCTTATGAGCTCCAAAGGTCCAACTTTAATTTCACTCACTTTGATACCTGTAGTATAAAATGTAGACCATGTTAACACAAAAAGAAACAACACTTTAAGACACCGTTCAATGCGGAGTGACTGAGAATTGTTCCTTGAACTTTCCAATATGAACAGATTCCTCCAAGGAATATGAATTTATAAAATACCGTTCACTGAAACAATGGAGAGGGCAGCCAGAAGTGAACACTTACATTTAGCTGGTGTATTGCAACCAAGTAAAATCCCAGAGCAACAGAGCAGTTTTCATATGCAACCATGTTAACTTGATTTTAAACCTTACATCCTTTGAAACCATCCTTTTCTAACTTACATGGCTGTAAAATGTACACAAATTGTATCAGACGGTCATGTGCTACTTGTGCAACTTACACATGCTCACATACAGCATTGCTGTGTGTGTGTGTGCGTGTAGCCACTCTTCAATTCACTTGAGGTGAATCAAACCAAATGTCAATAATTGAGGTTTTAAAGATTTCACTGTTTGAGCATGTGCGCATATATCTATGGACATCTATATTGTAAAGAGTCTGCAACTCATTACAATATTACACTTTGACCACATTTTATTCTAATGCGTGAGGTGTCATTTCATAGATACACACAGTGGGCTTGTCCAAAAAAAGGTAACCCCTTCAATATACATGGTCAGTACCACGGATCTGTCTTTAGCGGTACAAGAAGAAATTCCACCTAATCTGTAACTTCTTTACCAAAAAGATCATCCAGACAAAATGCTAAATATTCAGAGCAATTACGTGCGCACTCAATTACAATGGCATTGTTTTGTGCATTATGCAACAGCAGATAGTGTCCTGTAGTACCTTCTAGAGGGCGACACACTTACCCCATACCGGAGGGTGGACCTCGCCCACCTCTGTCATAGCCACCACGGTCATAACTGCCTCGTCCTCGTCCTCTGCCCCTGTACCCCTCGGACCTGTCAGGGCCTTCATCACCATACCTTCGGTTATCACCTTATGGACAAAAAAAAAGTCCAACAGCAAAGTAAACTAAAAATGGCTTTACCCAACTCTCAAAAAAAACTAAATCAATAATAGCACTGTGGTTGGGTTGCTTTTGCTATGCTTGGAAAACATAAGACACCAGGAAATAAATATTCTGCATAAAATAAAGTATAACACATACCCAGATGACCTACATCACAATTTTTTTTTTTTTACTTATTTTGGACTGCCAAACATTTAAAATAAGATTCAATAATTATTCATTACATTTACTTACCACTCAGGAGAAGCTTTAATACAAGCAGATTAGCAGTATAAACACTTTAAAAGTCTTACCATCATTGCGTCGTCCATATCCACCCTGAGACACCCCATATGAGCCACTACACTGACCATACGAACCTCCTCCACCAGCTCCACCCAACTGTTGCCCGTACGGCTTCTCACTATAGCTGTATCAGATTAGGGTAAAGAAGTTTATTAAGTATGATTATCTAAAACACACATCCTCAGTGTGCCAGGTTTGAAAAAAAAAACTGTGCATCTAATTGATAAAAGTCAGAACTTTTACCTATGTGAGGATTCAGAACCCTGTTGTCCATAGCTGTCAAAGCCACCCTGCTGCTGCTGCTGCTGCTGTTGCTGACCATAGCCACCAGAGGGATATCCCTGCGATGACTGGCCATAATTGTCTCCTTTGGAGAAAAGGAAATTATACACTCTATCCATCATTAGCAGACAACCTGATCTGTTTTATAGTCTACATACCACCAGACTGCCTGTAACCAGCATAGCCCTGTCCACCATAAGAGCTGCCTCCATTTCCCTGACCATAATCCTGCTGGGGGGGAAAGTTATTCAATCTCCAACATGATTTAGATGCTTACAAAAGCATTCATATAACATGCAAAGCATTACCTGCCCCCCTTGATAACTCCGGGATTCACCACAAGAGCCATAGCTGTGCATTGTAAAGAAAAGTATGCATGTTATAATGGAGCAAACGACAGACACAATCTATCCACAATTTTAATCACTAGGAAAAATTTTTAATAATAAACCAAATCAATTATACCTAAAAGAATAGACAGTAGTACATGGTACAGTTACTCAAAGTTACAGTTATTCCTTGCTCAGGTACAAGGGCGATGGCCAATAAATTACAAACACAGCAAAGTATGATCTAGAATTTAAAAATCTGGACAAATAAATAATAGTTATAAAGTTGCAATAGATAATAGCAGAATAATGATTCTCGCTTAGTAGCTTATTTTGAGGACTATAGTTATAAAAGTTGTGAAAGTTTATATAAAAGTTTATAATAGTTATAAAGTTGTGGTTGAGGAGTATTGTTAGAGTTAACTATAGAGTTAACTATAGTAAAAAAAAAGTCTATAACTGAATTATTATATTAAGTGAATAATTGTCACAACCAACACATTCTTACCTTTGTTGAGCTCCAGGTTTACCGTAGCCTGAATCTATGATCCAAACATACAGTTAAAAATCTCACTCATGTATTTAATCTGTGAACAATTTAAATCACACTACAAACGTGGCGCCCAAACACCCTTCACAACGATCACAAAAACCGATCTGGTGATGTTTAACCAAACAGTTTTTCAAAAATAAACTTGTTTTAGGGAATACTCGTTTATTAATTGATAAAACGCGCCAGCCTGTTGGCCGCCAATGCTAACGCATGCCTACTGCAAAACAAAACACTCGGTAATACAGGACTGAGCGCGTTAGAAAGCTTTAATTGCGCTCTGTATCTCACCTGAGGCCATCTTTCTGAAACAAATAAAACTAAACAGCCACCACGTTTAAATTAAGAGATTAAAACCACCCCTGCACGAGCAAAGCGCGCACCCACTGCAGCTCTTAAGACCTTTGACCCCAAGCCCGTCGTGTACCATCTGCTCAGCAGAAGCGTGCGGATTTATTCAGTATTTCAACAATAGAAATACAATAGTGTATGTTTATGAAACCACATTTATGGCAATGATAATATAGGGGATGCAAAGCACAACAAAAAATATTATATCTAAATGTATGTGAACGTATACCCCTCTTTTTGAAAAGTGGTATAATCGTTGCTCCTTTAGCCACGTGATCTCCACCTCGTTGGTGACGTCACAACGCCATTGCGTTTAGTTGCGTTGTTACTTTATCATGACTTTAATGGCAAGCCTGCAATCATAACTAAAAAACGCGTAACAGGAGAAAAGAAGCCGTTATTTTAAAATGGATTTCAATAGAGAAACTTCACTACGCTGCATAAACTACTTTTGTAAGGAAATAGCGACGCTTCCGTGTTGCCGGCTTCTTATTCGCGCTCAATTTAGTACGGCCCCCGGGAAGGGACATTCTCGGTTCACTTATTTAGTCGTGGCCACGACATATTAACTCGTGGGAACGAGTTTGGTCAGGAACTCCAATTTGGTCGATGCAGTGTCTCATTGAACTGTATTATCACATATAAATGATTTGTCATTGGCACAATTAAATGTAGAAAACTAGGCTTTAAAATGCTTGTGAAGACATGGCATATAACCAGGGCCGGCCCGTGGCATAGGCAGTATAGGCAAATGCTAAGGGCGCCGTACATCCAGGGGGCGCCAGAAATGGAGGAAGAAAAAAAGTGTAACTTCCACTACTCCTTTTTTTTTTTTTGTGTCAAATAATCATACAAATCGGTACAAATATCAGCAGTAGTCATACTTGAAAGATAACAAACATTCAATTAACAAAAAAACTAAACAGATAATAAAAAATAAATAAACAAAATAAACAAAGCAAAAAAGGGCCATTGTACATAAGATTCCTTACACAAAAACTTTAAGTGCAGAGCAAATTTTAACAGTCTTAAAAAGACCACAAAGACAGGTTTAGAATTTGAAAATTTACATTTGTGAATATAAAATTTACTTAGGAAAAGAATTAAATTTATAATAAAACAAGTATTT
>JAZGTJ010010637.1:0-17873 GCA_036877575.1 Botia almorhae
CAATCATTATCCATAATAAACTGACAAAAGCCCAGAATAAACTCTCCTCCAGCACCTAAAGGGTTACACACAGTATTACAGGAGAACAGAACCGGTCCTGCATGCTGGTACACACATTTCTTGAATAAAGCAATGTTTCGTTCATGGATCTTTAGACATTTCAGAACGCTGAAAATAAAACGAGAGAGACGTGACTGTGATATATTCATAAGCAGGTGTGTTTGTTTAGTGGAAAAGCTTCTGTTGCCGCTCGTCTCCTGTCAGTGAAATGTGGCCCCTGAGGGCCCCTGAGCACCTCTGAGAGGCAATTGTGTTCAGTCACCTGAACATGACCACAAGTAGAGCTGTGAGAGGGTCATGAGGGCCTGTGATCATGAGGTCAGGACACAGTGAATAGCACAGTGAGAAATTCACCTGTGTTCCCCTCACAGCTCGCCTGTAACTCTTCTAAGTGCCTCTGGCTGCTTCTCTGCCACCAGCATTTGGATCTTATTTAGAAATTCACTCAGCGTGAAGCTAAGATCTTTTAAATTGCCTATTATAAATAAAATGTCATCAGCTGAAGGGAGAAAGCACACATTAGAATGGCAATCAAAAGCAATGTTCTCTATGAAAATAGTTATGCTGCTGATTTCCGTATCCATGGAAACAGCACTCTCACCTGACGCTAAAAGCATGTGAACCCATCAAGACACGACTTATTATGTTTTTCCAAGTCAATTAAATGAAAAGTGTGCGTGCTGATATAATTTAACAATGTCAGAAATGGTTTCAGGAGGGAAATAAAAAGCAGCTCGCAGACCAGTCTGACAGTTTGTTGTTTTATTGTCAGACGGACGTACTCGTACTCCGAGCCGCAGCTGTACAACCAGAACAATGCTGGAAATTACTTCGACACACAGGGCGGCTCGGCTCAGGTGAGCACCGTGGTGACCACACACAGCATGTCCAACAATGGCAACGGCGCTCTGGCCATGGGGCTGTCAGGAGGCCAGATCATCAGCAGCTCTGGAGCTTATCTGATTGGAGGAAACTCCATGGACAGCTCCGCCCCTCACACTGCAGCTCAGACAACCAGGGCCTCCCCCGCCACGGTGAGTCACAGTCGCCCGTGTGGCTCCCCATCCAATCAGATCTCACGGGTCACATGTGAACTCGAACCGACAGTCAAAGCACAAGACAGCACAGCTTCATATTATAATGTAGTATAATGTAGTTATTTTCAGTTTAGTCCGAATCGGAAATTATTATTATTAAATTATTATTAAAATAATTTCATTTTTTTAATTACAGAGTATAACACGCTATATAACTATAGCAACACGCTATGTGATGGTTTTGTCAAAGTTTTGATATCAATCAATACATAATTCTTTTTCAATAATTATCTTATTATTTTTCTAGTAATTATCTGTTAACTCAGATTCAGTATTTTCTGTTGAAATATTTCCCACTTCAGCAGTTAGAGGGACATTAGTTTTATTTCTCTGTGTTTTTTGACCCCATAACGCCTGAGGCCCGTAGCTGTGTGATTCTGATGTTAGGAGAAGCTTTTCTCCAGGCGGCTGGTGGAGGGGTTCGGCTCGGTTCTTTTGTTCCTCTGTGTGCAGTGAGCGAGTGACAGTGGATGTGTGGGGAACTAGTGTGTGATATGGTGGCTGGGATGCTGTAGTTGATCTGCTGCTGCTACTCTCTGTGGTTTCAGTAAAGCTCTCTGTCGCTCCTGCCTTCAGTTGATTTTCTTTTCTTTCTGTTTTGTTCGTTCTTCTGTTGCTCTTTGGTCTATCAGATTGAAATGGCGATTGAGACGCTCCAAAAGTCTGAAGGTTTGTCCAGTCAGAGAAGTTCACTGCTCAACAGTCACGTAAGTTGTAACCGTGACGACCACGCACAGCTTTGCTTTGCACATCTCCTAGCTACCTGCTTCAGTATTTAACGCTTTTTCTGTTTCTATGGGTAACTGTCTCTTTCTCTCTCGCTCTTACTTCTCGTGTCTCATTACATGTCTTGTAAGATATATGAGGCTGTACTGGTTTCTGTTGTTTTCTAAGGTTTTATTCATTCATTGTATATGGACTAAACCTAAATTACATGAAGAGACAGAATAAACTGAGACAAGCTAAACCCACAACGATCTGTAACAACATCTCCAAGATGCCTGAGAAAACCTGCCTGGAAACTACAGCACAGTGAACAGTCTTGGCCATCTGCAAAATAAGGATGTTTTTGAAAATAATGCCACAAGTAGTTCTTTTATTCAGTTAACTCCAGTTAACCACATTAAATTACTCTTTGTGTGACTCTCTAAACTGCTGTTGTCATTGTGTCACTTACTCTTGTTCAAAGCTTCCTGTAGCTGTTGATACAGTTTTAATGTATTCAGACGGCCTCTGATTTTTCTGTCTCTTCATGTAATCCCAGACTGCAGTTTTCATAAATGTCTAATAAATGTTTGATATCTAGCCCAGCCTGACTTCTGAATAAGAGTGAGCAGTGATGAAAGCCTGTCTGCTGTGTTTCCTGATGTCTGCTGTGTTTGCTGATGTCTGATGCAGACTGTGTCTCTGTGCTCTCTACAGCTGCAGTGGTTACTGGACAACTACGAAACAGCGGAGGGCGTGAGTTTGCCCCGCTCCACCCTCTACAATCACTACCTGCGCCACTGTCAGGAGCAGAAACTAGACCCGGTCAACGCTGCTTCTTTTGGCAAACTCATCCGCTCCATCTTCATGGGGCTGCGCACACGACGACTCGGCACCCGGTAAACCCTTCACCTCTGACCACACACTAGCACACGGCCAGCTGCTGTTCTGTGTCAACTCACGCTTCTGTCACGGTCTCCTCAGAGGGAACTCAAAATACCACTATTACGGGATCCGTGTGAAGCCGGACTCGCCTCTGAACCGTTTACAGGAAGACATGCAGTACATGGCATTGAGACAGCAGCCCGTCCAGCAGAAGCAGAGGTATTCCCACCCATCAGACTGCACTACCAAGTTTGCTGCCTGCCTAGACAGCAGTTTAAAGCACCATAACTTTCAATGTAAAGCCTATTCTAAACAAAACATACATCCGAATAACTGATGTACAGCGTTCACTCATGAGGGATCGTTACAGCTAGCATGCTGTAGAACAGTCATTGTGTTTTAGAACACAGTTCTCTCTGTTCTTCTAGGTTCAAGCCAGTACAGAAGATGGACAGTGTTTCAGGTGAGAACTTCTCCAGCAGCAGCCAGCATGCAGCCAGCACTGCAGAGCAGAATTTCATTGCTCAGAGTCAACACCATCAGCAGTTCCTGGGTAAATATGAAGCTCAATCGCTGGAGGAAGTCAGCCCACAGTTCTGTTTTAGCTGCGTATTTCTGAACCGCTCTCTTTGCTCCATTAGATGCCTCCAGAGCTCTGCCAGAGTTTGTGGAGCTGGACCTTGGAGAGCATGTGGAAGGTCTCAGCTCAGAGGACATTAAAGCCCTTCAGACGCTGTACAGAGAACACTGCGAGGTGAGGCATTCAGAACATCTGTCATGATTACAGCTCACACGGAGTTACAAATTAAAGTGTTTGTGTCACTGTTTTCCTCTGAAGGCCATTCTGGATGTGGTGGTCAACCTTCAGTTCAATCTGATAGAGAACCTGTGGCAGACTTTCTGGCGCTATTCTCCCTCCAGCTCCATAGAGGGCGCCACCATCACAGAAAACAGGTATGCCCCGCCCCTTCAGCAGGTCAGAAATTTCAGTCATTTAAACAGATATTTGAATGACAGGTGATATTTGAATTGCAATGATTGTTTTACAGTGGCATGAGTGAAATGGAGGCCCGACTGCCACAGGCGCGACTGGTTCTGCTCTGCAGTAACGAGGCGGTGTTGAAGTGGATGAACACCTGTGATCACCTGATGTATCAGGCCCTCGTGGAGATCCTGATCCCGGATGTTCTCAGACCCATTCCTAGTGAGTCAGTTCTCCCACAGCACTGAGGCTGACGTGCACTGTACAACACTGTAGTGTTCCGTGCAACACTGTAGTGTTCCGTGCAACACTGTAGTGTTCCGTGCAACACTGTAGTGTTCCGTGCAACACTGTAGTGTTCCGTGCAACACTGTAGTGTTCTGTACAAACATTCACAAACCTTCCACTTTCCATTTTATTGGTCGGTTCCAAAGGTGACCACATTTGATGCCAGTAGCCGGAACTTTGATTCTGTTTGTTCTTCTTTCTTTAGGGTTTTCTTGGCTGTTCTTTGATTATAAACGTTCTTCTTGATTTCATCACCAGGTGCCTTGACTCAAGCCATCCGTAATTTTGCCAAAAGTCTTGAGGGTTGGCTCACCAGCGCCATGAGCAGCATTCCCCACAGGATGATCCAGACCAAGGTTTGACTATTCAAACCGCTCCGGTCACATTGAGATGAATGCATGAGGCTGGTGTATGAGGTCAATAACACCATCGGTTCTTCTGGTATCTTCTTCTTCTTCAGGTTTCAGCAGTCAGTGCCTTCGCTCAGACCCTCCGCAGATACACATCTCTGAATCATCTGGCACAGGCCGCCCGCGCCGTCCTTCAGAACACCTCCCAGATCAACCAGATGCTGAGCGATCTCAACCGCGTGGACTTCGCCAACGTGCAGGTGCGTCTTTCAGTTCTTTGAGTTTCAGAGAGTTTTGAAGGTTTAGGCTTTCATGAGCTGTTGTTCAGAGGAGGCTTGTCATCACTGGTGTGCAGGAACAGGCCTCGTGGGTGTGTCAGTGCGAGGAGGGTGTGGTCCAGCGTCTGGAGCTGGATTTTAAAGCCACTCTTCAGCAGCAGAGCTCTCTGGAGCAGTGGGCAGCCTGGCTGGACAATGTGGTCACTCAAGTTCTCAAACCGTACGAGGAGAAGCCCAGCCTCCCCAAAGCTGCACGGCAGTTTCTGCTCAAGTGGAGTTTCTACAGGTAAGAAGTTCAGCTTTTCAGAATATCTTAGACAGTTTGCAGGCATACAGCACACGACACAGCAGGTGTGAGTTCAGATCTCTGAATGAAGAGTGTCAGTGAAGTTTTGACCTGCTGCTTTTTATCTGATCTGATTTCAGCTCCATGGTCATCAGAGATTTGACCCTGCGCAGTGCGGCCAGTTTCGGCTCTTTTCATCTCATCCGTCTGCTGTACGATGAATACATGTTCTATCTGGTGGAGCACCGTGTCGCCCAGGCAACGGGAGAAACGCCCATCGGTGTTATGGGAGAGGTGAGGAGTGGGTTTGTGTGGCCCAGCAGGAGCTATAAAGAGGCGTGCAGTCAGTCTCTCTCTCTAATGGCTGTTTCTTTGTGCTGCTCCACAGTTTCAGGATCTGAACACCACGTCACCTGTCAACATGGAGAAAGGTAAGAGCCTCAGAGCTTGGACAACACACATCAGACTTCGGTCTGTATTCTCTTGGGTTTACTTAACTATATATCGTTGACAAATCCATACCCAAAAGTCTGAGCAAAACATGCTTTTGGGGACGTCTCTGTAAAGATATAGTAAAGTTTTTCAATATGGTCAAGATGCTGAAAGTGAATGTGTGTGAATCTCAGACTGATCAGATTCTAACAGTTAAATGTCTCGCAGTGTTTCATCAGTGCAGTTTCTCTCTGTCTCTGACAGACGAGGTGAGTGAGATGGACAGTGATCTGGACGAGGAGATGGAGGAGACAGACGAGCCGCTGGCCAAGAGAGAGAAGGCGGAGACAGAGGTGATCCAGGTGCTGCAGGTGGGGGCCATGGAGGACGGCAGCAGTGCGGTGGTGGGCGTGGTTCAGCCCGCCATGCTCGCTTCTCTGCCCTCAGCCAATCACACGGAGCACATCCTCAGCTCCACTGGACCCAGCACCATCCGGCACTGCGGCAGCGTGGGGAACACGTACGCCTCCGTCTGATCCATCCCTCACTCCTTCTCTCTCACTGCTGTCTCTGTCTGTCATTATTAACAGCACGGGATCTCCTCCACAGCGTGCTTCTACATCACCAATCAGCTGCTCTCTGCTCTGCCCCTCTGCGGTGAGGCCATCAGTGTGAAGATCTGAGCAGATGCTGTGGGTGATGATGAACAAGCCTGAACTC
Organism: Botia almorhae; assembly: GCA_036877575.1. NCBI lineage: Eukaryota > Metazoa > Chordata > Actinopteri > Cypriniformes > Botiidae > Botia > Botia almorhae. The sequence continues at coordinate 6,084 of JAZGTJ010010637.1, forward strand.
AAATCCAAGCCGCGAGATCCACAAGGAAATAAAAAAAAAACATTTGCCTAGTCAATATTTATCACTTCTCTATTTTCTTGTACAATTGTACCGCTGGTTGTTTACAGTTTTGTTTAGAAGACGTAACTGGTGAAATGTTGCTCGCTGTTGAACTGTTTGCTGTTGGGTTAGAGAGCTGTATAACTGTGCTGCTATAACAGAAGGAGGCTAGACAAGCTTTGCCTTTTACTGTCTGTACTCTGCAGTCTGAGCGTTTCAGCTGCCCTCTGTTTGTAGATGTAGTTGTTCGGTAGACTGATAAAGACTGGTGACATTGTACGTATATGCTGCATGTACAAATTGTGTTGTGGCTCTTGGGGTTTTTTTTTATTTGGACCAAAAACACAGGAGTGAGGGACGACTGTGGCCTCTCATGGCTGTGAAACTGCAGAACAGATGAATGTCAGGGATTCTTTGTACCTCGGGTTCAACTTAGTGCCTTAAACCCAAACAGCAGCTTGTCCATTTCATCTGCATCTAACGGCACACTGAGGAGGTCGTCCGGTTCTGACTGAAACCCACACCGTCAGAATATTGATAGAGCCGTGGAAACATCTGTCACCCGCTGTAACGATAGTGTGTTTGGATCTGTGGTCGGACAGCAGTGAGCTACTGAGTGATGATGGGTTTACTTGTGCTGAAACACACGTCTGTTGCTCAGTTACTGCTCGCTGTCCAAAGGACTGTCTATGTGTCTGCGTGTGTACGCGCACGGTTGTTTGTCCTGTTGTTTATCTGTCACCCTACCTCACACCAGCTCTGCTGGTCTCAGACAGTGAATCCTGATGTCTGATCGTGTCTGATTTGTTTGCTGGCTCACATGTTGTCATGTGAACTCATATCTGCTGACCCCCCAACACACGAATATTTGTATTGTGGACCAAAAGTTGATACACTGATATAAATATCTCTATAGGTATGGAAATATATGGTAACTGAATAAGTTTGACTTTTTGTTTTTACCTGCATGTATAGCTGATAGTCAGGGGTGGTGTTGAGTTGCTGATGGATAGGTTTGGTTAGTTTTGTTTGATAGTTAATGACTGTGAAGTGTGATGGAGGGTTAACTTGACTGTAGTTAGACACTCCACTGATGCTGGGCTGAAGAAACCAGCATCTATTAGAATAGACGTGAATGATGAAGTCAGGTGTTTGGCTTCACTCTGATCTGATGGACAGAAGCTTCATCTGTCCTCTCATGAGAAACACTGGAGAACTGGAGTTAAACTGGGGGGCGTTGTTTTCTTCACTACTGACCTTTAAAACTTGATTTGGTTTTGTTTTGTTTCTAACAAGTGAATGTGTGAGCAGAAGGAAATTATTCAAAGAGAAGAATCTGTCCGTTACAATCTCTGTTTATGATATAATACAGAAGTAATTTGAAAAGGAAACCCATCCTGATTATTGCTGTTCTGTTGATGATATTGTTATGTGTCCAAGTTACTGATAATCATGAACTTGATTATATTTATTTATGTGCAATGTGCGAAACATACTGTAACATCTTTCCCGGTAATGAGACGTTCCGGAAGATTTCCTACAGTGAAAGAATTGCTAATGATTTCTGAGATTCTGTGCTTTATCTGTAATTGTTTCGGTATCATTTCAGGTGGTTTTCCTAACACAGTAACTTTAGTTTTTCTCTTCTTGGCTTTCTTTGTCTTTTGGTGCCTGGCGTGACACACAGCTCTTTATTATTGTATAGTTTGATAGATGCTTTGATCTCGTGTGATGACACTCTTAAGTGCTCTTGGTCTTGCATGACTTTCTGCGTGTGCTGCGAGAACATTATTAAGTGTGTTTCTTTTGGAGAACGTGTGAGGACGCTTAGAACAGTTCAGTGCGTTTATTTCAAAATGTCAGTTTCTGCTCACAGACTTTGCCAAAATACAGATACGGCTCTTCATTTTTGAGTTTGTGAGGACACTTGTACTTTTCGTTCGTACCAAGACACGAAATTTGTCTGGGCCACAGAAATCCTCAATGAACGTTTGAAACGTTACTCTGGATGTCAACATATCAGCCCCTGAAATACTGCAGACGAGTGTGACAAGAGACAACAGTGCCTTTTGATATTCACAAACACCTCCAGAAGCAGAACAAGCCAACGGACAGACGGAGCGCCAGAGCTCATCTCAGCCCGACACTCACCTACCACACATATGCACAGACCAGTTTAAAGGCACCTAAACTTCAACTACTGGTGATATGGACAGAACTGTACTGGGATTTCTGTACTATCATTGTCATCGATGTGTTTTTTTCTCTTGTATGTAGAGTAACGCTTGGTTTTTTTGGTTTATTTTTGGGGAATATTGTAAGTGCCATTCGACTGTTTACGCAGTGAGTCGTGGCCTCTGCTGTAGCGTGTTTAAATGCAAGCACAAGCGTCGTGGTACTCTAAGAAAACATGTCCTACATGTAAATATGGAGAGAACATTTGGAAGGATATTTATTTACAGTCTCTTAAGCAGTTTAATGATGGATGTTTGAAAGTGGAAATTGTGATTTTTGTTTTTTTTCTTTACCCTCTCGCTCTCGTTTTGGATGATGTACTTTGCATATACTGTACACACGTATTTTTTCCTTTCTGTGTGTTGTTCTGATTTACCTCTTAGTAAATTATATCCTCTAAGAATTGGTAAAAACTAACTAAGTGTAGAGTGATTTGTATTGTGTATTTTACATGAAGGATAACAAAACTGGGGAACTTTTATATTTATAAAATTATATATTAACATTTAGTGTGTCAATATGAGGAAAATATAGGAATTATCTAAGACACATGTAGTTTGTTTTTTCTGAATATTTCAGACTTGAGCTCAGGCTAGCATATTAGTGTCGTTTTCTTAAAGTTGTGGCTTGTCTTTGAATTAATAAACTTTTTCTTGTTGAACTGACATCTGCCGTTTACTCGTACATTTATTCACCAAAAAATAAACATTTACATCCTTTAAACCGGTTTACTGTTATTTTCATTTAGTCTTGCATCTGTGAGAAACAAAGCATGAAGTTTTTCACTAAACACATGCGGTGTGTCTCGTACTTTAGAAGCACCTGAAACTGTTCGTCTGTTCAAACATTCTGTTAGAGCAGATTTTATGGTTTTCACAGTCGTTCTGAAGATTTCTCCTGAAAGCTACAGTTTATCTCAATGTAATACCAGTGTGTGTGTATAAAGAAAAAAAAGAATTTAAAATGCATCTTACACTAGTTTTTAATAAATTGCCAAAAATTAGGAAGTACTTGTTTATCTGATCAGAACTTAATCTCTCCAATTCATTTTCAGACAGAAACATCGGACTGTTGATAAACAGCACAGAAAGATTTCTCCAGAGAGACATGCAAGTCATGACCGTCTGAACGGCCTCATGACACCTCTGAAGTTTATCGTTTAAAACAAACTCAAGCTGTAAAACAACACTTGGTCATTTTCATTTATGACTTCAAAACAAGCATTCAGGTCAACAGATGAATGTCATTTACTGTATGAACAACCGACTCAAACAGCAGAAGGGGTGAAAGTGCTAATGGAACTACTAATAAAATCAGACTCTGATTTTTAAGAGACTCTGAGTGAGAGACAGATAACTGAAGCCCTTGTTCTAGAACACAGACTGCTGTTAATCTGGTGTTTTAATTCTCTTAAACAGTCTGCAGAACAAGCTGCAAAGAAAATGAAGGAAAGAAAATCTAAATGTACATAAAGTGCGAGAACAAGTTATAAAAGAAGTCAGTTACAGAGAAAGCGTTTCAAACAAAACAACTCAATCGCTTCCTGCTGCTCGTGCATGTATGAATCTGGACTAACCGTTAAACATCTGCTTGTGATGGTTACCAGTACAAATGATTTAACTAGCCAATTTTCCACCTGACTGCAGATAAACCGATGAACACCCGTTAACACCATCAGCTCAAAATCACTTTAACCAAAATGCTAACCATCACGGTCAGACTTCAAAATGAGTACAAACCGTCTTAAACAGTTCAGTCTGTATGGACAGATCTTCTGAGTGTTTAGTATGATGGCCAAAATAAAGTTTTAACAAGTAAATCTTCACCAGTTCAGGAGCTGAACCTGCAGTGGATAGTGTGTGATTAGCTGTGACGTGTCTGTGCAGAGCTGAACGTTTCTCAAACGCTCCTCACAAGGGAAGATCTGGTGACGTCAGCACTGCTCAGAGACGCAGATCATTTTACTAACTTTACAAGGTTGTTATGAAACAAAACAAACGTGAAAAAAGCAAATGAAAGGTTTCAATGTGGAGACCTCAGCAATGGTTGTGTTTGAATCTGTCCATCAGGATACCTCAGGTGACGTTGACATCGGTCACAGCAGGTCAGCTTGAGTCACACAGGTCAGCGTTAAGAGCAGCGTGTCAGTCGAGTGGCGTGGGGTCGGCGATGGGCATGGTGTGCAGAACCTCGTCCAGCAGCTGCAGAGCACGGTGCAGGTGGATCTCGATCCAACACGGCGTCTCCTTGATGCTCTGTCGGGGGTAATCAGGCCCCCAGCCCTTCACGAAACTCATGCGCAGGATACAGAGTCTGCGCAGATCGTCCACACCGATACCTGCAGCCGCAGACAAACCTGTGGAACAGCCAATCAGCATTAAGAGTTTAAGACTCAAGCGTGTTTGTTAGACACAAATGTGTGACTTTCTTCAGCTCAACACAGCGATTTTCTGTAGCTATAATGAAGACAAACAATGAGATTTGATGTTACTGATTTGCTGTATATATTTTCTGTATGTGTTCAGCTGAAGGAGGCCGGGCAGGTCAGACACTCACTGATCGCGGGTGCGATTCCTCCCACTGATCCGGGTCCCGGGATGTTTCCTGCGACTGCGGCCGCCTGCGCTGCAGCTGCTGCCTGCGCTGTGGCCGCCTGCTGCTGCATCTGTCTGTGACACTGACGCAAATCAAAGACCTGCAGGAGACGTAACAGAAGTAACAGAAGACTCGTCTGAAAAACATCCTGGTTGGTAATATGACATGTGATGAGTGTGTGGAGAAGTTCTGACCTTGATATAGGCGCTGGGATAAATCTTGTGTACAGCATCACCAGGAGCACGGCCAGCCTCTCGATCCAAATAATAGCTCTGAACGAAGACGGCATGATCACTCAGACAACGAACCCAAACGTCTCCTTCACCCTTACACTCCAGCTGAACACCCTTCCCTATGTGCAGTCTATACACAAACACACACGTCAGATCAGAGTGATGAAGAGTCCGTCAGCCACAGTCTTCATTAGTCACGCTCTCACCTCGCTCGCTCGATCGCCTCTGTTCTGTGGACATTACTCAGCTGCCCGAGACAGAAGCGATCTCCTCCAGACGGGTCCACATAGCCATCCACTGTCACCACTGGACAGGAGGAGGGAACTTTGAAGGTCTCGCCCACTTGAACATCCATCTCAAAGTAAGCGATGGAGCACCAGTACTCAGGAGCTGCCGGAGATCAGAACACACGACTGAATTCCTTCTGACCAATCAATGAACATTTAAAAACATTTCACAGAAACTCAAAAAGAAACTCATTTCTGGCCACTGTATTATTTTAAACCAATATTCACAATACAAGTTTCTGTAACATGAATATTTTGTAAGATCTTCTCTGATGTTAATGTTAAAGTCATACCCGGGTGGTTGGATATGGGAGGTTGAAATGCTATTTCATTGTGTACAGGCCCTGAGGAACATTCAGAAAGATAAAGATAGATGAATTCACACGAACACACTCTTCACTGTCACTACATCACAGCAGAACATGAGGCCGTGTGTAAAGAATATTTTGAACATCTGTACGTCTCGGGCGAGACACTTACAGTAGTGTGCTGGGTGAGCGATGGGCGGGTGGTGCTGTAGGTGCCCGTTCTGATGGTGCGGCACGCTGGGGGTGAAACTGCTGCCCCTCGTCCAGGTGGAGGTGGCATCTAAAGACAGAGGAAGACAGAAGCAGATCTGACACTGCACTGACGGTGTGGTGGATGCAGGAGACACTGAGAAGCTCTGAAACTGTGGGCGGAGCTTCAATAATTGCATACTGTGGGGGGAACCTGCTCTCATTTCTAAGACTTCCTGTCAGAACACTAGTGGGCGGGGCTAGGGAGGGATAGAGAGCAACTCCACACACAGAAAGTATTTAACATGACCTCATAAGGGACAGATTATAACGCGACTTACTGGTGGATCCGACAGCGATGCTGGAGAAGGCGGAGGATGAGGCTGAGGTGCTGCCCTCTGCTGGTGGCATCATGGTGGGGGTGTTGAAGGGCTCCTGGGTCACAGGTCTGGCTGGAGGGTGTTGAATGGTCTGCATGTGTCCCTCAGTGCTGGGCAGAGACTGCTGCCCTTCATAATCATATTCATCCTTCACCATCAGCCCAGATGGACCTGAAAACACCAGCAACACATGAAGATCATTAAACATGACACTGACGCATGACACTGACACTGTTTTGGTACTTAATATCGTCTCTTTTTTCTGTATTTTTTCAAGATCTTTGGATGTTAAAACCATTTGGCATAATATTTTTAAAACAAAGCCAATGATGTAACACCAGAAAGCCAATCGATTTCCAAACATGTAAAATATTGTAAAACATAATACTGAGAATAATCAACAACAGACTGGATGGTGAATATTTATAATTACACAAGGATGTCATGACAATATTACCGTAAGTGTGTTACTAAGTAAACATGCGAACACAAACCTCCTCTTTACACAAAAACACACAGAAACAGTCACTTACCAGAGCTTGACAGTGTGAGTCCAGATAAATCTGAGGAGAAAACACGACTGTTATAAACGGAGTCAGTGATGAATGTGATTTCTGCTCTAAAAACACGGCTCACACTGACCTATTCCTGGAGACACCACTCTCTCATAATGATAGGGGTTCACACAGACACTGTCACACTTCAGATCGAAGGCATACTGGCAGTACTTCACATGCTTCAGCTCGTTCTTATGAAGATCTGGCCAGCGCCACAAGCGGGCGTAGATCACGTGAGGAAAGCCTTTACGCCCGGCCACCTGAACACAGCAGAGGACTAGAGTTACCAACAGCTCAACCAGTTAACTACTTCACCTGCGCTCCTCTCACCTGCTCAACAGAACCTGGTTAGGTTTTGTTTGTTTCATTGACAGGTGTGCTCAAAATGAACATCGAAAGATATATGCAGATTCCTAAAAATAACGCTTCATGTTGTCTGATATGTACGTACAATAGAAATAGCAGTAAAAACACACACCTGCAGACGGCCGTCGAGCGTGCGCTGTATGGTCACACATTTACTGGGATGAGCTCCGTTAGTGGTGATGGCGGTAATGAGAGAATCCAGCTCATCTTTCTTCTCCTTCAGTTTCTTCACCAGACTCTCGATCGCCCTCTTTGCGAAGGTCTCGCTCTCGCCGCCCTGTCTGTGACACATCAGGCTGTGGACGATACTCAGACAGGCGTCATTGCTGGTGGGCGTGTTCGTGATGGACATCCTGCTGTTTATTGGCTGGCGACAGGCGATTGTCTCTTCACACTCGTCTCAGAAGCTTCAGTGTCAGCACACGGCTTTCTGTGAGAGGTCCATCCATAAAGTGTCCTGTGGTTAAAATCCATTAGCTTTACATTATCATGTTACTGACGTCATACATGAGCGTATTGACCACACGTCACTGTACTAACGTCATATATCAGGACAGTGCCGTCATACGCTAGGCTAAAGATCTCATATATATCACCGTATTGGGTTCGTAAGAGCTCAATGATAAAAACATCAGCACTCGGATCTTAAAATAATATTGAGAAAAACAAAGAGAAAGTGGTTTACAAAACAGTTTAAGGGTCAAACTATTTTATTTATACAAGCTGCTTGTATGTTCAATCTCCTGTAACCATGGTAACCTTTTTTTTTTTACTTTTTACCTGAAATGATGGTTATTGAGCCCCTAACGGTGACTAATGTTATAAGACGTGTATTGTATCGTCGTGTCGTGGGCGTGTTAACTTGCAAAACCTGTGAAAACCGAACTGTCTAAAGGATAAATAATAAAACTGAAGTGACCGGGCGGATGTAAACACGAGCTCGGACTGTTAGCATGAGCCGCTACACTAGCCGCTGAGAAGCGATGACTTTATAATGAACTTACACTAGACAGACAGAATAAACCATCACTAAACGTGAAATGAAGCACAACTCCGCATACCTGTCCTGTCTCCTGTGAGTCAATCTGTGTGTTTTTCTCCAGATTTTGGAGGTTTAGAAGTGATTTTTGTTAGCCGCTGCGCGCGTGACACACGTCAGGCGAGCTAACGCGTTAAACTGACGCCTGGAACTATTTTAGTCCGCTATAAACTACAAGACGTCTACGTGTGAGCGAGGGATATTGAGTAAAAACTGATTTTGTTAACAGGAAGGTGAAAAAAGTGACAGCGAGCGACGAAAATCAAAATGTAGTCGCGCTGCTCTCGACGCTCGGTCTCTCGCCCCGCCGCAGGAACATGGCGAACCGCGCGTGCGCACTGCACTTACACTGCGCGTGCGCACTGCACTCGTCCTGGCCGTGTCGTAAATGCTGGTGTGAGCTGAGCTGCCTAACTAGAAAACGACTATGAATGAGCACGTTTCACGTCTACAACATCATGATGCCCAACAGTTCCCCATGTGACTAAGATGGCCGATAAAATGATGCCCAGAAATGCTGTCTAGGCAGTCTACTTAGTAGGGTTTGCGCCCAAAACGCATTAAAAACCTGTTTTAAAAGACCGGCTATAACTTCTATAAAATGACTATTAAAAGAGAGTCAAAACTTCATGTATTATTCCTGTGTCTCAGATTAAAAACAATAAAACTCATTTGTAAATAAAAGTAAACCTCCTGCTTCTGTCATTGAACAACTTTCAGTACGGCCGTGTCGTTCAAATAATCTACAAACATCACGTGCTGTTTCCTGACTTCTCACTGCAGCTCAGTGTTTCTCACCTGTGGAGCTGAGATCAGAGCAGCACACATCTAAGCAGTGTTGATCTGTGTTTATTTTCTGTTGTTTAGTGTATCTGTTATCAGTTCTGTAGTGTACTGTGTGTAGTATGCAGTGTGCAGTGTACGGTATAGATTCCCAGTATGTCTCCTTATCTCCACTCTTCACATTTAAACACTTCGTGTTGTAGATAAGATAAACTAAACTAAACTAAACACACTGTAACACAATATTTTCACAGAGCTGTTTGATTTTATTGGAGACACACGAGTGAGTGTTCGCTTGAGTATCTACAGGTTCATTGCACACACACAAACTGTGATGACTGCTCAGTGAACAATCACATCTGCCCTCTAATCTCCTGAAGACCAGCTCACATCTAAACATCAGAAGTGTTTCTGTGCTGAATCAGTGTGAAGCAGACTTTACCCATCTTAGCATTAGATATTTTTGAGGGTCATACTGGTAAGGGTAAGTGTTGGTCTGGCAGTGTTGGCCGAACAGGAAGTGTAAGCCTTGTTGGAGACCGTTGCTGTTTGGAATCTGACAGCTCTCTCTCTCTCTCAAATATACACACTTGTACAGAGGTCTCATCCTGAGTGAGGGTTGTGCACTTCTCACTGCTTCACACCTCCTTATCGCCGCTGTGTGGAAGAGGACGTGTCAGAAACTCGCACGGCATGTGGGCAACATCAGGGGCAACAGAGTGCAGAGGGGCCGTGGCTATGGGCAGAATTTCACATGCATTTAGCATTATTACCCACAGTCATTTCATTATTAGGACATGTTGTGCTTTCAGGTAGTTTTTATATTACATTTCTAGCCATTGAGACCTAGAAGATGTTCGATCTTTGTAAGTTCAATCTCTATAAAATAATGTTTTTATAGTCGTAGAAATTCATTGGTCAAAAGGTGAAGGAACCTGTATGTGACTGTATACAGACAGACCAGATGCTCGAGTTAAGCACACAATGATGTTATTTCAGTATATGATCTAGTATATTATACAATATATCTTAGTTTAAATACATTATATAATATATTGTTAATATATTGTATAATATATTGTTTTCCTATATAATATTTTATATCCTATTTTGGTGGCAAATAATTTAACAAAGCGTGTTGTATTTTATATCACAGCATGTCAGACTATAATAGGGCGAAGAAAATATACTAATATACAATCAATAAATACACATTAGCATAAATGTAACACAGCTCTCCTGCTCTGTGATGCTGTTCCAAAGATGTTGTTCAGTTCAGGAAGTAGCAGGTATAAAACCACGACAAGCTTTTTCTTTTTGGTTGATGGGCTAAATTTATTTTGCTTGAGTTCACCTCTGTTCCTCCTCTGGTGTGTGATTGGGTTTATTCATCTGGTTTGTTCAGGGCAGAGTCTTCTCTTGATGTTTTCTCACAGGGTTCTTCTCAAGTTCCTGACTATCTGCATCCGCATTCCGCCACCACCATTCCTTCATATTTATGTTTTAGAACCACGACACCATTTTTATTCTCATACAGAAGGGAGATGGGGTCTAATTTGGTGGGAACACAGCAAGCTCGCGCGGCCTTTTGAGGGCTCTTCAGATTGAGCAACGTCTGGATGATAGCATGCTTGGTAGGTGTCACATCTGGAGCGAGCGGATAGCTGCACATGCCACGGCAGGTGTAAGCTTGATAGCCAGATGGAGCCACGACCCAGGAGTCCCATCCTATGTCCTTAAAATCCACATACATCTCAGTCTTTCTGCAGTCCTCCACTTTAGCAGCACGCCGGACGCGTGGGCTGCTGTCATAGATCGCATTTGAGCGCGTCTGCATTAACAGCGCCTCATTCTGCTCTTCCTCTTGTTCCTCATCCTCATTGTTCCACCGTCCACTGAGGTCGGGCAGCTGGTTCTCTTCTTTAATCATGTGGTTGAGCTTTTCACGACCTTTACTCTGATCATCTGAGAAGATAATCAAAGCCGGCTCTTGTTTTCCTTCAGGATTCCTGTCAATGTCCAGGTCTACAAACCTCCGACCACTCCACTCATTCAGTGGTGTAGCTTCATTGTCAGGATTCATATTTTCAATACGTACCTCCAGTCTGGGGGTCAGGCTACCTGACCTTCTCCAGTTCTGGACGGCGTTCGTCAGATCCAATACTTCCCAGCCACTGTCCTTACGAACGACATGCTTTGATGCCAACTCTCGCATTCCATGCAGCTCTCTCTCACCTGCCCTGTCGTTGACATGGATGGCATTCCGGCAGGCCTCGCCCCCCTGCATTTCAAACACGGTCACCTTCCACCCCGCAGAGATATGCTGGTGTGCCTCTCGCTTGAGGAGCATGTGGAGACGCAGTTCGGCGGTGACGACGCGCTCGTGTTGCGGGACAGAGATGTTGAACATGAGAGGGTGCGTCCGCAGACTCTTCTGCGTCACACTATGAGTGGAGTGATCTGAAAACCACACAGCAAAGAAACTGTGAAATCAACATAAAAGCAACACTGACAAACTGACATAACAAAGTAAAGTTGTGACAACACACACACACACTCATTAAACGCAGATCTGTTCTGTGTTATGCAAAAAATGAACGAGCGCTAAATCTGACCAGAAAACTTTGGAATTCTCAAAATCTTTATAGAATTCAAACAATAATCAATCAAAGTGACCAATAATAATAATGACAATTTTATACATTCATAATATTAACATATAAATATAATATAATAATAAATAAAATAACTAATTAGAAATATAATTAATAATATTAGT
>JAZGTJ010010638.1:0-17872 GCA_036877575.1 Botia almorhae
CTAATACAGGTCTTAACACCAGGTGTTAACAGGTCTAAGTGTGTTTGTGTGTCTGTGTGCACCTGTGTAGGTCTGTAAGATGTCCAGCAGCTCTTCAGAATGTTGCAGCTCTGCATCTAAAGAGCAGTTCCACAGAGTCTGACACAGCACAGCAGCCAGATGCCAGTCCTGAGGTCCGAAGTCACGCAGACAGTCAATCAGCCTGCAACACGGAGAGAGAGAGAGAGAGAGAGAGAGAGAGAGAGTACAATGAAGAACATATCATCTCAACGTCCCTACAACAAGAAACATGTACTTGAAAATCAGACGTTTGTATGAGATATTAGGACCTGCGAATATTTCATTAATTAGGTTTATTTTTAGTACCTAATTTTTAAAGCTGCTATCCATATTGTTTTTTTGGTTCAACATATGTATTAAAAAGTATGTAAAGTAACCTGCAATTTTGTTACAAATTGCAAAAGTTACGGATATCAGCTTTAAAGTATAAATCAAACTATATTGTTTAATGCTTAAAACAAGAAACAGCAATTTGACAGTTGAGTGAGACAAAAACTGAATCATATTATGATGATTTGGCAGAATTATTATTTTTGCATTGAGGTAAGTTACTTCCGCGTGGTTCCCTCGACCCTCAATGAGCCTCTATTCTCTGGATCTGCAGATAAGTTGATGAGAACCCCACACGCAGAAAAACACACATCAGGGTTCTTGGAGTCCAGTAGGGTCACCACAAACTGGTGCACTGAAAACACAAAACCAGAGTTCTGGAACAAGAGGCAGAGTGATGTTTGCTGGGTACATTTCCACTGTAGAACGAATCACACCTTTGTGCTGCATGATGAAGCGTCTCACATCTTTGATCTGAGAAAGATTTCCAAACACACGCGTGGCCTCCAAAACAGCCTCCATACAAGACCCGGAGCCCAACAACAGCTTCAGTAACACTGCAATGCCAGAATGAAGAAAGAGATTACAGAAGGACAATGACAGGTGGAACCTACAGGCTGTTTTCACACTTGTCTTACACTGTGAGATGTGTTTGTGCTGGAAGCGGACCACTGAGCTCTCTGCCTGGTAGAAGGACAGATTGTTGATGGTGGCCACAGTATTAATCACCAGCTCTTCACTCTCCTGCACACACCTGGACTCTGAGGCACACCGGAGTAAAGAAAACACAGGAGTCAGTCTGGTGTGTGAAATATCATCAGCTGTTCTCGATCTGTGCCAACTGTAGACTTCAAGATGAGCAATACTGCCCAAGTTACTGTCTGCTCACTATTTCCACCCACTTCTGCTACAGTATGTCTTATTATTTATTGTAATGTAAGATGTAAGTTGAAATTACTAAGGCAAAGACCCTTTAAGGAAAGTCTTTGCATTCGGCGGCCATCTTTGAAATGTCTCTGGCCAGCTATTTCAGTCATACAAGACCGAGTTCTAGCTACGTGAATGGGGGATGACAGGTATCTCTAAAATCGCTGGCTAAGGTTACGATAAAACAATATATGTCCATTCATTTTGTTATAAAAAGCAGATTTTCTTAGTCGCTTTAGCTACTGAGCATGTAGCTAAAGCGACCTCACAAAACTGTGCAGAAGCAGCCATATTAAGCGTTGCACTTTCCCCCTTTCATATTAACGGAACTGCGTCATCTTGTTAATTCTATAATCTTTGACTGAGGTCAATTACACAAAAGACAAATCTGTGAAGCTTTCCTTTTTTCTTGTTAAGAAGTTTTCTTGTTGCGGTCTAGGAGAAACAGTTCAGATATTACAGTGATCTTGTGTTTGACATTTCCTCGGAATTAACTTTAAAATAAATACAGAACTATTTAGAACTGTGTGAATGACTAAAATATCACACGAAACAGAGTGCAGGCCAGTAAACACTGAATTTGAATGAGGTATCGCTTCTACCTCGAGAGCTTTTAAAACCGAACGTGTATTTTAAGACAAATGGTGAAAATGATGTAGTCAGAACTGAAGCGTGTGTGACTGAAGTGAGATCCTGTATTTCCTGTTCAGAGTGTGTTTTACCCAGTTACTGTTTGTGTGTCGTGCTGTGTGTGTGTGTGTGTGTGTGTGTTGGCGCCTCGAAACACCTTCAGTTGTGGCAAACGCTCTGTTATCGTTACATTTCTCACTCTCCTTTTTCATTTTCATCCTCAATTTTACATTTTCATCATAACAGGATGTCGTTTTAATCTAGCACATATGAGGAACATCATCCACCCATTTCCTCACAAACTGTCACCTGTGCAAGTACAGGTGACAGTTAAGCAAGTAAAAAAAAAAGCAAGTACATCCTTTAAGTGTCCTAAAGATCTTACAGTAATTCCGGTGAGTTTTAATTTCCCTTTCTCGCATTCTAAAAACGATATCCCAGGTTGTTAGAACGTTTCCCTAAAGTTTCCAGAAACATTAAAAATATTACTCAAAATGTTTTAGTAACGTTCAAAACGCTGAGTTTTTTAGATGTTGTTTTAATGTCACTGCTTTGTTTACGAACGTTATTTAAACGTTTTAATTCGTAATGTGTTTTAAATGTTCCACTTCTGAGAATGTGCCCTGTTAACTGGTATTCTACTGGATAAAATGTCTCTTTCTGTATTTCAGAAGGGAAACGGGTTATCGCCTCTTCAACACAACATACCTGCTTATGGAACTTTCACACGCCGACCAAATGTTTGCTTGCATCCATCACCTACAAACCACATCTCAGCATCTCTTCAGAACCCCGTGTCACGCATAATAAAAATAGGCTCTGAGAAATGACACCTTTATGGTCTGCTTGTTCTCGTCACTGGAGAGGATGCAGTAACTTAAGTGTGTACCAGTAACTGATGTGGGAGAACTGTGTGTGCACGGTGCAGGGCAACCAGCTTGCACCTTCATGCAGCTGAGCTTAAGTACACTTAACCTGAAACAGCTTGATGGTTTCTGTGTATCGCTTCTGCTAACATTGGTCACGTACACACTGCAGTACGGAATACAGGAGTCACTCTGGATTGACTGAATAAACTTAAACAATATTTTGGTCTTGCAACAAGAAACATAAATGCTAATAACTGATGTTTGTTGTTAGCTGTTTTGACCAAAGTAATATTTTTCATAACCTGAATTTCTTTCAGGAATGAATTTGGTTTTAAAATGCATCCGCCTCAGCTAACAAGGAACGTTCTCAAAATGTTGGCTAATGTTCTCTCAAAATTATCCAAAAAGTTCTTGTAGTAATGTCAGTAGAATGTTTTTTAAATGTTATGCATCATATAGCAAAAACAACATTCTTAAGTGGTTAGTGGAACATTTTAAAAACTGGACGTTCTGAACGCTCCTAGAACTTTCATTTTTGCTACTTAAGGGAAACGTTAGGAAAACGTTCTTGCAACCAAAAATAGTTGGCTGGGACTACCACAAACAACTGAACGTTATGTACAGAACAAGATCAAGCACTCAGAATAGGAGCGACAGCTGTTTAGAGTGTATGTACCCAACACTCGCAGGAGAAGCTGCACGCACAGAGTGTTGTCAGCCAGTGCTGTGCCCACAGTGCAGTGAATGGCCATGTTGGCCAGCAGTCTGACCAGTTTGACCAGCACGTCCTCTCGTTCAGGGGCAGGGAGTTGCTCAGGAGGTGATGGGATTCTCTGGTACATCTGGAAAAGATCTAAGAGGACATCTACTCCTCCTTCCTCCTCATAGACCTGCTCTCTTGCTTCCGTGCTCTTGGCTGTCAAATTTCCTAGTGTGAACAGGAGACGCACTACCAGGTCCTGCAGAGAGAAAAACAGACATACAGAAAGAAAACAGATAAGGTATAAGGATTTTGACACTACACTTAACCCTGGGTTGAGGCCACTTTTAACCCCGAGTTAAGCAATGTTCCACTTAATTTTAAAAGGGTTTGCACAGCGTTCTGAGAACGTTGGCTGTTAGCTGGGTCATGACAGCCTCTTCCATGAGTCAAGAGGACAGTACGTCCCTATAAGAAGTACAGAGTGCGGGACAAAATTGCAGGACTGTGTTTATGATACCTAGTGCACAACGTGAACTGTGTTTATTCTTTATGAGATTAAGAGCACATGACTCTTAGAGCCAGCAGGCAAGAGAGAGAAACACATCTGAACCGACCGTACCAAAATAACGAACAGAAACACGCATTCAACACACACACACACACACACACACACACCTTCCTAAACCACTGCTCAAGTTTCACTTGAGCGCGTAAAGAGGAACACCCAGCCTATATGCCTCAATGTGTGTGTGTGTGTGTTTCAGTGCATATATGCAGCGTGTGTGTGTGTGTGTGTGTGTTGACTCTGCACATACACACAAGTTAAACTCACCTGTTTCCTGCTGTGTTTGGCCAGCAGGTCTAAAAATAGGCCGCAGCAGTGTGGTGTCCCGGCTAGCGCATAGCAGCACTCAGTGTAGGTAGACAGCTTGCTGGGGACGGAGCACATAAAAACAACATATTCTCACACATCAGATGAACACATTTTATCAGCACTGATCAAGCTGCCCAGCAGATCTAAATAAATGATAACAGCACCTCATGCGCAGATGAATCCAAGATATTTAAATAATGGGTTTAAAATCAGTGCCCTATAAAACAGGTGGGCACATAAACAGCACCCAAACGTTAGAGTTTTTAAGACAGCAGCTGAAAATATACAACGATCAAATGACTCTGCGTTTGTGCAGCAGCACGTTATTGCCATCTGTGTTTAGCTGGAGTTTGTGTAGCCATAAGACAGTAATTCATGACAGACGTTTAACATTCTATTGACCAAATGGTTTCCATTGTTTATTCCATTTAGAACAGTCCACTGGTTAAAGCCAGATATGGATCCCAGGCAGCAAATAATTTCCCAGACATTTATCTAATTATAAACATTTTCTCCCCTCACACGGTACAGTTCAACTTCTAATGCAC
Source organism: Botia almorhae (assembly GCA_036877575.1). Lineage (NCBI taxonomy): Eukaryota > Metazoa > Chordata > Actinopteri > Cypriniformes > Botiidae > Botia > Botia almorhae. The sequence goes on from JAZGTJ010010638.1 coordinate 4,942, forward strand.
TGTGTACAATTTACCATGTAAATATAGCAAGATAAGAGGCATTTTCGGAGATCTTTTAATGAGGCGGTAACTGTATACAGTATATACTAAGAATTACAATCAGCAGAAATATTTTCCAGCTCCATGTGTCAGCCCTTGTTGTTTACAATACGTGCACAACAACAAAACGACAATCTTTCCTCCCTCCTTCCCTTCTAAACTCGAACCCTATACAAAACTACCTTCATTCATTAAGATTATGGTAACTGACATAGAGTCTCAGCTAACAGTTCTGTAGGAACGTTTCCAGTAAGTAGCAAAAACAACCTGTTATTTTGACTATTCTAGGAACATTCAAAATACCCAGTTTTTTAACATTGTATTAATGTTATTTCTTGGTTACATAATACTTTCTGTATTTTTTTAAATTCCATTAACTTAAGAACAATTAAATTCCACAAAGAATGTTTTTAATATATTATTTATCCAATTTAAAAATGTTCAACCTAATTTTACTGCAATTTTACTGCGATTGTACTGCATTTTACTTCTTCTCTCACCTGAATATTCGGGCCACATTGATGCAGATGTCAAGGTCATTGCGATGGTTCTCCAGGATCCAGCAAAGTGTGGAGAGAGCCTTGCTGGACAGGAAGGAAGGCCGAGACTCAGACTGGTCAGCTGTGTTTCTTAAAGCTGCAGTGACCTAGAGAGGGTCAAGAAGTCAACAGATAACATTCTTATAACCAAACAATAATGTTAATACAACGTCTAAAAAACTAGATGCTTTGAACGTTCCTAGAACTTTTAAAAAACATTTTAAATGATTTTGTTAAGGAAACATTACACAAACGTTCTTACAACCTAAAATTGTTAGCTAGGTTAACGTTTAACCGCTGCCTAAGGAACACAGATGCATAAAAGTGCTTTGCCTTTCATAATCAAGGAAAAATAACAGGAGATTTTTGTAACGTCCTCATAAATCTTTCCATCACTGGCTTAGGACACTGATTAGGGTACATGAAGGGTGCCTGCTAGGGCTTCTTGGCCCATTGGGCCGTGCTTTCATAAGAGGTCTCATTTCCTTCTGCCAACAGGCTAATGAGTGGCACGACTACTGACGCTAAACATCAAACCATGCGTGCCGAATTCAGGAAGTTTGTTTGGGAAGACTTCAGTCATTCCTGTAATACTGTGTACTTTGGGCTGGAAAAGTATGAAGCAAAATATGGACATGGAGAAATAAAAAAACGACAGCAAAAACAAAAGCAGAAGAAAAGCGCATTAAAAATCCAGCCTCTGTTTCGACCCCAAGTAACCCCGTCCCTGCAAAACTCTCGTATTTTGTTCCACTTCACTCCCAGAGTTCTGAGAAACATCCGGGTGGAGTTCGTTCATTCCCTTCTGTCTCCAAGTCCAAAGTCTCCAAGACACATAAGAGATTGACCATGTTTGCATTGCAATCCTATTTGTTTATCTATGATGTGTAACACAAAGCACTGATCCAGCACACAGGGGAAGCACACACCCTCAGTCACTGTGGAAGTGCATTGTGGGGAAGCACGGGGGTTTTGAAGCAACAAGGAGGAAAATTATGCTGAACCACAGAAAAGAACTGGAGTTCATCAAAACGGTTCAAAATTTGACTCTCCCTCCACTGAAAAACTGCAGTTTGACTGCGGTTTGACTCGTTTTACTGTGTTTTCTGTCTGAGGCCTCACCTGTACCAGTATGTGTCCTGCAAGGGCATGCTGCCCTTCTCTTTCTGACCTGTGATTGGTCACAGGAGACGAAGCTGAGCCGTGTATCAGTCTCTTTGAGAGCTGCAGCAGTATGCTAATAACGTCTTTAACCAGCAGCAGACTGGAGAGGGCGCTGTTTCCCGAGAGAAGCTTCAGTGAGCCCACGCAGTACAGCACAGCCTCACTCTTGCTGCACACATCCTTACACTGCAGCAGAGAAAGAAGAGAATCTGTGTGGAGACACACACACACACACACGGTGAGCTGATGTTAAAAGAGTTAACCACTGCTGAGAGTTAGCTAACAGCTAGCAATTTTAGGCTGTAAGAACATTTTCCTAACGTTCCTATTAAGTAACAAAAACGTTCCAAGGAAAAAAGTTCCAAAAACATTTGAAACTGTTATATTGATGTTACTGTTTGGTTACATTTCACTAACTACCTAAGTCTAACATTTTTGATATATATGATATGAGATATGATAGTTCTACTAACGTTACTGCAAGAATGTTTTTGATAACTTTGACAGAACTTTTACACAATGTTAGCAAACTTTCTGGTAGCTGGGAAGTTACACATGAATTAAGTCTGACCTAGGATGGAGCTGGTGAGGAACAGGGCATCATTACTGGAGTTCCGGCTGATTTTGAAGACGAGTTTGCAGATGTTTACCAAGTTATTTCCACTTACATTGAGCTTTATATAAGAACAATATATATATAAACATTACAATATATAAACATTATATATGAACAATATTACAGACACAGTGACTGAATTCGGGGGTTCTTATCTTTTAAAGCAAATGTACTAACAACACCAAATCTATTATTAAACAACAACTGAGGGTCAGTTAAAGACTAAATCACAACTATTCCTATTACAAAGCTGTTTAGAAATGTAAAAGATCTAAAACTGTGTGTGTCTACGAACTCACTGCCAAAATGAGATTGGCCAGGGTTAGGTTAAGTCGATCTGATCCCACGTCTACAAGTCTGAAGAGTGATCTTAGGATGGTGGACCTCTTTTTACACTGCCTTCCCAGCATGCCTCTCTCCTCTAGGGCCTTATGAAGTTCGGTGCATGCATCACACAGCCGCCCCACAATCTCTTCTGACACACCGTCACCTACAAAGATTGTTTTTGTGAGAGAGAGCCTTATCAGTTAATGCTCCAGTGCAAAACGACCCACAATGCAGTGCAGAAAACAGGTAACAGTGTCGAGGTTCCATTTCAAACAGAATGTCTCACACAGCATTAAATTACAGCACTGCTCCTTTTTAAATGGATCCTTTGAAGGACATTGAAAGCAGAGTAACACAGTGTTTCATTCAGATGACCTGATGTGTACAGAGTCGGCTTGTGACATTTCACTGACATTTGGCCCACATGTCAACACCCACTGATGGGTTCACCCCCCCTCATGCATGGCATGCATTATTAGCGTGTGTGTATGATAGCTCTTTACACTCCTTCTAGATGCATCAACTCAACAATGAGGAACGTATATACAGTTAACACTCTATAACTCCCAGCTAACAATTTTAGGAACGTTTAAGAACATTTCCCTATCATTTCCATTTAGTAAAAAAGTCATTAAAAATGTTTAAGGGGCGTTCAAATTGTCCATTTTTCTAGACATAGTGTTAATGCTTGGTTATGCAAACATTTTTTATTGCGGTAATGTTTTTAAAACTTTTCCCTAACTACTTAACTTATAACGTTAAGGAACGTATAACTTCACTAACTTAGCGTTAGTGTAATGTTAAATAAAGTTTTTGATATATGACATATATAACATTAAAAAAGTGCTACTACTGTTACTGCAAAAACATTTTTGATAACTCTGAGAGAACATTTAAAGAACATTAGTCAACATTCTGAGAACATTCCCCGTAAATCAATTTAATCAATCAATGAAATCAAATGAGTTTTTTTCCCATGATTCTTCCTTCTATTAAATACATAAGCAGCTGTTAAATTGCCTGCAGAAACAATAATTATCCATCCTCATATGTTTTCTGACCGCTGTGTGCATTGGCCCTAACTTGCCTTTAGGGGATTAAGCAGAGGCTGCATTTTCATAAGCTGTTTTTGCTAAAACAAATGTTGTTTTTCAGTTCTGTTTCCAAGATGGCTGGCACATGCACCCCACGGAACCCTCCGATGACACCACAGAGAGTACCAATGGTGTGTTATGCACAAACTGAAATGCTCATGGCATAATAAATGTTTGATATGAATCTTTCAAATGAATTTCCATTGAGTTTTAAAAGCGCTTAAATATTTACTGCCATTAGATTGCATTTCACGCTTCTTTCCCCCCACATGCTTTGACTTTGAAAGCTGTATACCGTGCCAAGCTCAACACAGCTCTGTTTTTCATTCCTCTGTATTCAGATCTTGTGTTTTCTTTCCTCTTGCAGTTTTGCTTGTGCGCTGGGACGCATTCGAGTGTCGGAGTGCTGCACCCTTAGTACAAATTTACATAAGTGCAATTCAATAACCCCAAAAATTGGGAATGTCTATTCAAGGCTGGAAATGATGGTAACAAACAAAGGTCATTCAAATAATGACTTTTTTGGACCGTCAAGAAAATGTATTAAAAAAATGTAAAACTAAAACAGAGTTTTCCTTTATTAGTGAAACAAAATTCTTTTAAATCTTTCTCCTGGTGTTTGGACTTGCTAATAGTTCCTTTTGAATTGACCTGTTCTGCTCAAATACACAGCAGTGTTGGTCTGATATCACAGCAAGCAGAATGTGACTCTTGCTTTTGAGTGTCATTTGAATTATCAGTGAGAATGAACCTCGTTCACAATGAGTCATTTTAGCATCACCTGGTGTAAAGGACTCGATTTCCTGAAAGCCTGGAAGGACCTTAAATTCATCCGTGTCATCTTCTCCATCTGCGTCACCCTGTTCACGCTTGGCTTCTACAGCAGAAAGACACGGAATGGTGTTAAAAACAGATCTGAAGCACACAGACAGGGGCATATAGGCACAGACAGATATATAGGCGAGTAGGTAGATACGGATGGCAGATCTTGCTTTTAAAATAAAACGTATGTAAATACAGGATGTTCAACACTGCATGAAAAGGTCAGAGCTTCACACCCACGCATCTTTTCATTAATATCTCTGCTGTACACGTGCCTCCGTGAACATTTGCATTATGGATGAGCTACAGGAAGCAGTGGGTTTGTAAAAACAACAGATCAAACTGCTATCAGCTGCTGTCTGGTTAAAGAAGGCTTGAGAAACTGCTATAGCGAAAGCGGTTCGGGTTTCCTATCCGATCAGATGTGTGAGGCCACTGCAAGATTGTGAGAGCTTTGCTTTGTTTACTGCACGTTTTACGAGAAGACGTGGCCATCGGTATCATGTGCATATAGATTTACGGTAGATACTGTTACGAAAATGACGGGAACAAAACATACGAGTGTCGTTTTTGTGCATGCAAATACAACAAACCTGGTTTTGATCCACCGCACACAGCATTTCTGGCTGCCTGTGGCACCCTGCTAATCACAAACATATACAAGGAAAATAAAGAGTACAAATAAGATCACTCGGTTTCAAAGAAAGTGAATAAAAAGTGAATAAAAATATTAGCGGCATCAAACCCCAAAAATAAACAATATAAAATAACAACTTTGTAGAAAGACAGTCGGGTCATGTAAAGAAATACTCAATGTGCACCAGCAATAAATAAAAAATCGTATCTAAACAAAAGCAACACATTTGGAGTATATTCACCGTAAACTTTTCAATACATGACTGTACAACGCTCCTATTTCCACGGCAGACACGAGGGGTCGCTGTTGTGAAAGCCTCAGGCGCCCTCGCGTACGCCAATATTTTGATGATCTGTTTTGGTTTTCAGTCGTGCCAGAATCAGTTACTGGTGAAGCAAGTTTCATAATGCGCCTGTGTAAATGTTTATGAGAACATGCGTGCATGTGAGGGCTACTAAAACAGACAGGAAACCACACTTAAATGTGCTTGTCTCCGAGCGAGTGATGCACTGTCATGGTGAATTTTATCTCAAAAATCAAGACATCCGTGAACATCAAGTACTCTTCAGATCTTAGTATGTTGGTAAACTCTCTGTACAGAGTCAAAGCCCAATTTATTTGGTAAAATATAAAGCGGTGTTAATGAATGTCGCGCGGGTGTTTCGTATAGGTTGCAGTGATGTTTTGATGGCACGGTTGGTCATTTTTGAGGCAGATTTGGGCTTTGTACTGTCTCGATAATGCCTCTGTGTTGATGGGATGCCTCGGCCGAGACGTGATGTCATCGTGTGAATCTGGAATGAGACTGTACTGGTGGTCAACACACCAGCCAGCCGGCCGGCCACAAACAACCTGCATAATCTAATACCGCTCCATTAGCAACTGTAACGAGGAGATGGGCGAGAGAGAGATGATGGGAGAGAGAGAGAGAGAGTGGTAGGTAGGAAGGGGAGATGGAGGGAGATGCTTTAGCAATAGGAATGTACATTTTTGTCATGCCAATAAATTAAACACTTAAATTAAAACTGAAGCTGAATTGAGGAACAGTGAGAGAGACACAAAGAAAGAAAGAGAGAGAGAGAGAGAGGCTTGACTCTGACTTATTAAATTCCAAAATGTCTGTAAATGCATCTAAACTGGAAGCATTGTGATTTTCATGAGTGGCCGTTCTGGGCAGTGAATTAATGAGAGCTCTTGGAACTGTATAAATGATCCTTTTTATGTGGTCTTAATGATGGATTACGCAATTCTGTTGCATATCCCGGAACATGTACGTGTGGTTCGAGAGCACAACTCACAAACAAGAACATACAATTCTCAGATCAGTTAACAATACACATGCTCACTCTCTGAGCAGGGTTATTCTGTGAGTCAACCACATATAAAAAAGTTTTATTGCTGTTCTTCATCACACAGCATAAATCAAACCACTGACAGAGTTTAATGGTGTATTTACACCAAATGTTGTTGTAATAAAGCCCAGGCACCTGACAGTGGATCCCCCTCATAAACACACTGTCCACAGAATGGAAAATCTTTTAATGTCTGTTTGACCATTTCTACCATTTTCATTTTCCAACTTAAAAATGCTAAAAATCATACCTGTGTTTGATAACTGTGTGCTGATCAGTTTCTGAGGACGCGTTTGCTTTATTTCCTGTGACATCAGCACAAAGTGGCCTTCCTCTGTCTTCTGATTGGTCAGCCCTCGTCTCCAGAGACATATCTGGACCTTTCTGTGGTAGGACTATAAGAGGGTATAAACACACACAAAAATACACACTTAACTAAACATCTCATCTTATTAAAAAGTAATTAATTGATTTGATTACTGGATACATATAGCTCAAAAAGTACAGCTGCAGATTAGGCAGAGAACATTGATCTCTATGTATATCAAATTATTTGATTACATTATTCAGTATACAGTGGAAGCTGAGCAAGCAAGCAATCTATCTACCCACAGGACAGATCTTCTGTTTTCTCAATACAAACACACTCGAGGCATATGTGGCCGAGTTCCATCCTGGGGATGTAAACTGATTTATATCTGATTTTTTGGACGCGTCTATTCATTTTGGCCTTTTAGCTCTGTTCCAAACCTCACTGCCTGTTACCTGGCTAGGCAGCTGCCTTATAAGGCAGCATCTTCAACATCACAGAAACTCACTGATTTGGATCAATCTGCATAGGTGTGGGAGACTCCCTTCATGGGCAGCTTACTAGGTAACTTTAAACAGCTATTAGTCCACTTCTTCAGAGACATTGAGACAGATGGTGCAGCTGTCCCGCTGTGGATGAAGCCATTTTGTGCTGTGGTGGCCAAAGTAACAGTCAAATCTGTTATTTCCACTCTCACCTCTGTCCTGCTAACACTGTTGTCTACTTCCTCACAAGTCCTCTCAACTATTTTAACTCTTTAATCGTTTCTCTCTTTCTTTACAAAATAACTTTATTGCAGTTACTTTACTATGAAAGTTAAAGCAACCCTTTGCTATCAGGTTTGTGGGTTATCTCACCTTATTTGGGTTCATTACATTTTATTCGTTAACGTTATTAAAATTATGTTTACTTGGATTGGAGTCTGTAGATGAACTGTTTGATTGTGATCACCTGTTGTTGTTTTTAAGATACTCTATTTAATAAATTAAGAAACAATGAAATGTTACGCTGAAGGAGACAAAAAGCTATAATGATTTATTGATGATGGAGAACACAGTTTTATGCCTTTTCTTACACTTTGAGTGTGATGTCATGGGTGGTGGTCTGTTGATGGATGATGTTCTAATATGTCTGGCCCGAGACCCTCCGGAAGCTCTCCTGGTATTCCCTCGTTCAGATGGGGGTTTGGGGAGAGCTGCTTCATCCTCATCCAGGGACACAGACAGTCTGGGTTTCTGGTATTGAGTCAAGAGCAGTCAAGTTTCCTGTTTATATTTCAATCTTCTGATATAAAGTGTTGAAAGCCCTCTTACATGTTCCAGTGGGCTGAGACGGGTTCCAGAGCTCGGTCTGGAGTCAGGAGCGTCAAAATTTCGGGCATGAAGACTAAAAATGAAATTTGTTGGGGTAATTAAAACCAGCATACTTGATTTATACTAGTAATCAAATAGGAAATGTTGAATCAAAGTGGTATATGTTGTTGTGTTACCTAAATGCAGATGGTGGACGTCCATCATATGCACGAGATGATGATTCTCCAAACAGTTGTCGTTTTTTCTCCTGAGGCGTAAAAGGGCGTTTGGTGGCAAGAGTTCTGAGAGAGCGACGAGCCTCTGACACTATCTCAGCACTTGTCTGTCTCCTGGTGTAGACACGCTCACTCTTCTCTGACTGGAGCTCCATTAGAGACATGCTTGAGTGATAAACCAGTATCAAAGGGCTTGAGACATTGTCCATCACTCAGCAAGGCAAACAAGGGTAGCGTTGGAAAGCTGCATTCCTACAGCAGAAGGAAGAGACATAGAAAAACATTTTTATTCTGATTTCAGTTGACTGGCCTACTGGCTACCCTGCTAACAGGGAATGTTCTCATAATATTGTCTAATGATTTCTAAAAGTTCTTTCGAAGCTCTCTCAAAGTTATCAGAAACGTTCTTTTAACGTTTTATAACGTTTTATTTCTTAAACGTTATTCTTAAGTTGGAAAAAAATGTTAAGGAATTAAATGTTTGCAGAACGTTCATATAACCAAGCGATAACGTTCATACAACGTTTAAAAACCTAGACGTTTTGAACATACATAGAACTTTTAAAAAACGTTTTGGTGCTTAATGAAAACTTTAGGGAAACGTTCCTACAACCCAAAATTGTTAGCTGGGTTTGTTTTCACCGGGTTTGATTAAACGTTAAACGTTTCTACACTATTTTAGAAAGGAAATAAATTGATCAGGACAGGACAAGCGTGCGCGTTCACGCACCATCACCATGGTAACACACAACGCCGCTACAGGGACTCGAGTGTGACAACAACAGCAAAACATTAGAAATCGCGAACGCCAAAGGCTTTGTGGGTTAATTAAACTCATTATTATGATAGAAATCTCACTCGTGAGACTTACATCATGCTATCCGACAAACGATTAAAATAAACCAGCGCTGTATCAGCATTCAACGTTACCTGCAGCCTACTTGACCAAAGATAAGTTAATGCTCTAAGATCATGGCAATCAGAATATAACATACCAAAGAAAATCCAGCAACACTATATTTACATTTGACTCGGATTACCTTGATTCCAGTTAGGTCTCGGTTTTTTAATATTTTAGAAAGACATTCTCTACTCCGGAGAGAGATGGAGCGCTTGACACCAGACAGAAGGACGCACGCGCTTCGCGCCGCCGAGCGAGTCAGTCAGTCGCTGCCACGCGCATTATCACGTGACACACAGACGCTTTTATTGTTTGAAACCTGCTACCTATCAACTAACATCTACCTGCAAACTATTTTCTTTCCTTGGAGGAAAAACCACCAAATATTGTTTTTGGTGGAGACCTGTTTAAAATAAGATTTAGGAAAACATTTCAATATAAATTAAGTTCACTGCATTTCAGCGGTTTTGAACCTCGCTTGACATTCGGTCATAATTTCAACGGAAGAACAACAGGTGAGAGAGTTCAGACCTCAACGTACGACTAAAGAGAAACGATTTTAATTCATCTAGTTTACAACCAAACGAATCCCTAATTTTTATTCCTGAAAACTCATAGTATTTGCCTGGCCTTCACTGAAATAGGATGATATTCAGCGCCACACAGAGAGTCGTCGTGCAGCTAGAAGGTGACATGTATTCACGGGTAATGACAGGTGAGGTGAGCCGACACTTTATCCTTTATGCCCCCAAAATAACACACACAAGGGCACTTTACAACATTATGATTTATTTGTAGCTATTTACAAATCAAAACAGCATTATTCCCTCAAAATATCTGACTGGGGCTGCTCTCTGACGTCATTAAGTATGTCAAAGCAGGTTATGTTATACACAATAATGGATATATTATATGGATATTTATAATATTCTTTTGTCTGTCTCCTTTAAATGTTAGAATCTGTACACAAAATATCAATGTTCAAATACCTGAAAACTAAAGCACGTCAAAAGACATGTTGCTGTAGACCGTTAATACATATTCATGAGAGAATCAGTGTGACTCACTATATAAGCCTCCTGTTTTCCTGGGAAATGTACATTTAAACCATGTATTAGCTTAGTGGTTAGATTTAAATAGCTCTACAAGCTTCGTTCTCATGGATACAAGGAGTCTCATTGGTGAAATGTGATTGGAGGAGCTAACCAATAAGGAGTAAGTATGAGGGTGTTCAGTGGCCAATGGCTGCATAGATATGGTTGCTTTCTTTTATTGTCACTAGGGGAGGTGGAGTGTGGTGCCAAAGATGGGAATCAGACATAACATTGTCATCTATAGGGCATTTCTATTGAAAGATGTAAGGACCATCAGATATCAGATGCGCACACCTGCATGTGTATTTAGAGAGCTGTATGAGCCGTGTGATGTTATCTTCCAAACCTTGACACATTCGCACAATAGCATATTACTGACCCTCATTGCTCTTCTTCAACGTCACTGAGGTAAATTGGTTTGCGTTGCAAGGGCCATCATTTTTCTTGCTGCTGTGTCTCCATGGCAACCGGTTCCTGGTGGGCAGTCTTTGGACACACTCTCGCTCCCTCACCTGGTGATAAGGAGAACACAGTGACAGCACACAAATGCGTGACAAATAGGTTAGGAGGGTTGTGATTCTGTCTGTGTCCAAACCTGGGTACTGTCAAACATTTTGAGCTTGTGTCAGCGTTTATTGAAAGTGTAGATTAAGAGACATTCCAGCTTTTTGACCAAACACAAAGAGATTTTAAAAGTTCTTTGACATTCAAAGAAGACTTGTAGACTTGGATGCAATATATTTAATTGAGGATACCAATTAATTAAGGTCCACTTTTAGGCCTTAATTAACACATCCATTGAACACCTGAACCACCATTGTGTCCACTACAGTAAACCATTTTTAAAAGCCTTGTAACCATTAAAGTTGTGTTGTGTTGCATTCAAAACCAGCATGGAAAATTACCTTTGACCTTTGCTTAAAGTTCTATATGACTGTTCCTGCAGTACCTCTGAAATATCTACTTATATCTTTTATTTCAGAGGACAGGTAATTAACCTAAAAATATTGCACACATATTTTTAAAAATACAATAAAAATATGATGGGAAATGCTTATTCTTGGTGTAAAGCAAAATAAAACTCGTTTATTTTCCTTTGTGATTAAGTAAGTCTCACATCAAAGGGTTGAGTGTGTCTGATCGTGAAAGCAGGACAGATAAATAGACATGGACGGAAATGTCACCAACTGAACTGGAGTGTAAAGATCTGTCCGGCGGTCACGCCTCAGTGGAAGAAGTAACCAAATTTCAGAAAACTTGTTAGTGAAAGCTGTCATTGTCTTTTCCCAGCACCCATTTAATCACTCACTCGACCATGTGCAACAGAAATAAAAGTACTCATGGGCTTAAAGACTGGTTTTATCTTGCTCAGCATAAATATGTATGTATATATACAGTATATGTAACCCCCTATATTATGTTGGTGAGAGACAAAGGCCTGGTGTGTTTTGGAAATAACCAAGACATAAATATAACCGGGCTCGGTGTTGCATTTGGAAACACATTTGTTGACCTTTCCATCTAAAATAACAGTTTGCTCAAGGGAACAAAGTGAGAACAGGCAGCTGATGGTTATTACTGCCTTTTTCAGTGGCTTTGATTATGATGTACAGTAGTGATGACAGACGACTGATTGACTCGTCTGCTCCCCGTCCAGTAAAGCAAGTCGCACACGCTCTTTCACTTTGTTGTGTGAGCTACGAGTGGCACGCTACGTTTTAGACAAATAAGGCAATAAATTCAGCTTGTGTCACAGAAGACACAATGGGCTGCATGCTGACCTCAGGTGCGTGAGGGTTGATACGGTAGTGACGATAGGCTTCACATTTGATCGTGTCCTTTGGCAGTGCGGCACACCTCTGACATCTTACCCTTCGTAGGGCGTGTTTATTGTCATGCACACTTAGCCAAAGCTTAATGTTTGTCGCACCCAGTTACACCTTCTAGCACATAACATAAAGCTATATTCAGACTAATACACACTAATGATGCTATCATCGAATTAGAGACATGGAATGTTAACACAGCTAACACTCATCAGAGCATAATTGCTACAGTCATTTTAGCAATTGATGTGATGGAGTAATGTAGTATCCCAGCTAACAAATTTAGGTTATAGGAATGTTTCCCTAACGTTTCCATTAAGTAACGAAAAATGTTGAAAATATTAGTTTAAAAAATTCTTGAAACGTTGAAGACATTTGGTTTTTTAGACATAGCAGTAACATTATCGCTCGGTTATAAGAATGTTATTCAGACTTTTTAAAATTCTGTAATGTTCCACTAACTGCCACACATTTTTATCTATATGATATATAACGTTAAAAAAAGGTTCTACTAATGTTAGAACTTTAAAAGAACTATTAGAGATCGTTAGCCAATGTTCTGGGAACGTTCCGAGGATGTCATCTAACATGTATGTATATGGATACAATACATTTAGTCAGCCAATCATAAACACTTGTCCTGACAGTCTATTATACAAACATGAGTTAAGAAATAATAAAA
>JAZGTJ010010639.1:0-17871 GCA_036877575.1 Botia almorhae
TCATGGGGAGGTAAGAACAGATCAGCACAGATAAACACACCTGCTGTTTGTCTGAACCATCCCCCTCTGCGCTTGATGTCTGATTATTATGTGGAGTTTATGTGTATGTGCTGTTTGATTATTATGGCATTTTATGTGTGCTATCATTTGTGTTTGATTATTTTCTGTGATTGTAAGTTTTTTATGTGTATTATTCCTGATTATTATGTAAAGTTTTATATTTATAACATGTATTATATGTGCTGTATAATTATTATGTTGATGTTATGTACATTATAATGATTGTTATGTACTGTATGCTTATCATGTGTAGTTTTATGTGTATGTGTGTTGTCTGTTTATATGTAGAGTTGTATATGTATTACGTGTATTTGTCTGTTTATTGTATGTGTTGTGTGTCAGTCAGGGTTGACTCAGGCCGTGAGGGACAGTGAAATCACCCTCCAGCAAGCCGAGTATGAGTTCCTGTCTTTCATCCGACAGCACACGCCGCCCGGCCAGTGTCCTCTCGCAGGTAACCGGTAACACGCCGCTATCCATTGTCACCCCTGCATTGCAGGATTGGTTACTCTGTGCATGCTCGCTAAATGTAATGTTTCTATAATGTGCTTCAAATTTGTGTGGTTCTCCATCTGCAGGCAACTCTGTTCATGCTGATAAGAAGTTTCTGGATAAGTACATGCCGCAGATCATGCGACACCTGCACTATCGCATTGTAGACGTGAGCACTCTTAAAGAGCTGTGCAGGTACGTGACGCAGGTGTGCTGCCGGGGTCGGCAGAGCTTGTGCAAAATGTTCATCTTTGGGTTTAATCAGATGACCCGACGGCCGCTGTTAGCGCATTAGTGCCTGCAGACGTGCCGCAGCATGCGACGTTGCAACTGTTTTTAAATGAATGGAACATAAAAGTTAATTAGAGCAGTCACACTGTGACTTACCCAGCACTGCAGGACTTCCTGCTCATTTAAATGATTGTACGACCTGTGCTTCATTTTAAATTGTAATTCTTCTGGGGGATTTCTTCTTCTGTTGCCTAGACGATGGTATCCGGGGGAGTTCAAGCTTGCGCCACATAAGAAAGCATCTCATAGGTTTGAACTTGTTTTACACTCATATTATCGATTGTGGAAAGTTTGGGATCAAAAAACTTTAGAGAGCCATTTTGTGTTTTGTCTGAATAACGGTGTGTGTTTGGATTTTCAGAGCACTGGAGGACATCCAGGAGAGCATTAGAGAACTGAAGTTTTACAGAGCCAATGTTTTCAAAACTGTGTTGGAGGAGAAGAAGAGAAAAATCGTTGAAAATGGCGATAAGAAGAGTGTGAGCTAACTCATGGGATGAATCTGGACTGGTTTTAGGATCTGATGTGGAATTTTCATGTTGGGGGTTGTGTTCATTTCCTGTTTTAGTTGACATCTCGGTGAATGGCTTAAAAAAACGTCAAAAAAGACGTTTCAAATATATGCAAATGTTCAATTATTTTCAGCAAGACTTATATGACACTGTAGGAATCTGGTTTGCTGCTTGCTTTTTATTGGATCATGTTGGTACGCAGTAATGAAACGTGTGTTTCAGTCGGTTCCTCTGTCATAGTATTACTGTCACACCCTGTTTTTGAAATAAAATCATCTGTTGTAAGTCAGGAGCATTTTAAATGTGTGTCGTCTTGAATTTGATGTTTTCATTGTGTGCCGAGTGAAATGATTGTAGTAACTACAACCCGCCAATAGATGTCAGTATACAGTCAATAAATATCAAGAACAACCGCGGGCGCTAATCTCGACCTGTGAAGTACAAGGTCAGTTAAACGACTATTAACTAACATATTTGAACCTTTGAAATATTAAACACATTTTGATGTGTTTAAATTGAGAAATGACGTTCGCAAACTATTTCACTTAGTTAATGAGATCTATTTTCGTGAGAAACGAGTATATTGAGTGAAGACACGGCGGTCCACAGATACTTTGAGGAGAGGCTGATAAACTAAGCAGGTCGATGACAATATGGTAAGTCATTTTAAGAGAGAAGTGGGTTATTACATTCAAATAGCTTGATTCTGAAAGATTATTAAGACAAAGTGTAAACATTGCGCACAGTGAGGTCGCAATCATGTATTACAATAAATAGACACTTTCATTGAGATGAAGGTATTTTCATTTCAGTCTGTGTGGTCAGAGCATGTAGAGGTAACATCAGCACTTGTTATCACTGGTGTCTTATTGAGGAGAGCGTGTATCTCCATGTTTTGCTGGAGATGCTTCATCTCTGAAGCTCTCTTGAGGATGAATATCATGTAACCTCATTAGTGATCCGCACAGACGCTCTGATCCGGACAGCTGTGCGCCACTAACATCTGCTCACTGATGTTTTTGCTCCAGTCTGCTCGGAGGATTTAGAAATGAACATAACTCTTCTCGTGTGAATGTGTTTAACATTTAGTCGGTAACATTATGGAGGTCTACAAAGATGCTACACAGATGTGATATCTACCAAACATCTGTTTCTATATATGCAACATATTCACTTGAAGGGTTAGTTCACCCAGAAATTGTTATGGACAATACTTGTATTACTTATAAGCCTTATATTACTCTGAACCCTCGATCACCATTCACTTTCATAGTATGATAAAGATGCAATTAAAGTGAATGGTGACCGAGGCCTTTGTTTCCCATATAGGAAGTTATATCATTTGAAACCAATTTTTGAAACCAATTGTTGACCCTATATAAAGTTACATAGGTTATATATAAGGTATATTGGGGTGTTTTTGTTCACTTTGGTTTAGCGATGGAGAGAGAGGGATGGGTGGAGATGTGGAAGGTGGTGATGGAGCAATAGCAGATCAATCCATCATGGATTCATAAACTCGAACCAAGAGGAGCTCAGATAATTACTGACAAAGCCTCGTAATTTATCACACTTATTCTGACAGGCTCCTAACACTCGTTAAAGCTTCATTAAATTTGTGCTTTGAAAAATAGATGTGCGTTTGCGCTAATTTAATTACCTGCCAATTATCATCAGCTAAATTGAGTTGATTTTAGTACATGTTAAAAATAAACTCTCTGTATTGACATTGAGTGTTTGAGAAACGTGTTTATATTTAAAATACCCCAAAATATCACTGCTAATTTTTCATATATTGTAAGTGTGAACTGTTGTGTTATTTTATTTATGATAGGCTGTGCAGTAAGACACTTTTCACGCTACAGTGTTGACGAAGACGAGATCAGGAGCAGATCAGAGGAAACACTCCAAATCAAAGGTGAATATGTGCCTTCTAAAGAGATCTGTGACATGACATGTAGAATAAAGTGCGTTTTGATCATTTTTATGACATGAAGCGTTCATTCATCACCTGCAATTGTAAAACATTCGAGTTGACTCGAGAAATACACTTTAGCATGCTAACATAACTAACATGTTGCTAACATGCAACCATTACTTACACTGTAACATTTTTACAGTACATAAAGTATATTGAAAATGCAACAATGCAGCACAGTGCTGAAATATCGTTTCACGTACTATTAAAAAATAAAACTGCAGACACCACATCGCGCCGGTATTCAGTGCTAGTAAGCTAGTTTTCATTTGGAACGCAGCCAGACGCAAGTACTCATAAGCTGAGGTGTTGTTTGGCGCCACGTATGGACTGACATTTAACTGGAAAATTAGTCTTAAGCACCATGAATTTAGACATCCATCATTTGTCATTGTGAATTCATGCAGCGGAAGCATGCTAGTATTAAAAAATTAAACCCTATTATGTTGTTAGTCCGTGCTGAAGTCAGCATTGTTCTCCCATCCTGCCTGGCAGTCCGGACTTTTATGAGGAGATTTTATCCAGAGAGCTGCACAGGGACAATGTGACAGATGCCACTTACCCCTAAGAGACACCCCTCCCACCCCCCCACCCTCCATGAGACCTGCGGCATCGACTGGCAGAAATGTTCTGTACCTGACACTGCAGTCTGCAATTACTGCCTCAAGACTCAGGAGGAACCTGTTAGAAGCTATATTTACACATCCAGTTCAAACATATGCTTTTGCGACTGAAATATCAGTCAAATTTAGATTAGATTAAAAAAACTCGACATATGTTGTTGTGTTACATGCAAAATGTCGAGCTAAGTGGCATCTGCAGACAGATGATGCCGGATCGTTTCTCAGAAATGTGTCGATTTTAACTGAAGGTGATTGTGAAGTGGATGTGTGCAGTCAGTTTTCCTCAGATTCACACGGGCATCCAAGTCCATCAGCTGGACGGATGTAGTTCACCACAGATCCGGCGTGTCTGCCTCACCCTGTCTGTACACTGGAGAGGATGTTTATTTTCAGGGCCAATTTTCGCACATGGAAGATCAATAACTGAAGGTGTGGCAGATAACAAAAGCCGGTGTCATTTTAAATAGATGAAGGTGGTGAGACATTTAGAGAATAATCGAGTAACAAAGTCTGATTCTTGCAATAAAGTCCCGGTGTGACTTTCCTCACACCTGTATTAGAAGAAATTCTGGAGGTCTGTCAAGCATTCGAGAAGCACTGAGTTGTTCTGCTTGTCTTTGGGGCAGAAGGAATCAAACATCTCGTCCTGAAGCAGCCGGTACATCTGACTCACATCTTTAACACCTATATCAGGAATTTCTTACAGGTTTATCTGAAAATCCTCAACCGCGCCGCCTTAGTAATTGATGCCCGTCAGGTAGATTTTCAGATGTGAGCAAAATATTAATTCGATTAATCCCGTAGATTCCATCAGGCGAAAATAAGCGCACATTTATTCTGACTGGTGGCGAAGTATAACCCCATTTGTTCAGAAAGCCCCGCCCACTTACTCTCAACCTCTTAAAGGCGACTGAAAAATTACGTCCATCGATTTTTTTGTAGGCGAAGAGCAGTAGATGAAAGTTCAGGCAGAGTAATGGACAAGACGAGGGCTGCGTGCCAGACAAAGAGAGAGAGAGAGAGGGCGAGCAGAGGAAAGATGCTGACGGGATTTTCTGTTCTTTGTGGTCCTCTCATCTTGTAAGTGATGCTATGGATTGAATATTGATATGCGTTTGAAGCAGCGAGCACAACACGAGCTGTACACAAGATGAACACAAGATGAACACGAGCTCATGGACGGCAGCATTTGGGGCGAAAACGTTTGTATGAGGGCAACGTTTTGTAACAAAGCAGTTACGAGTATTGTTGGTGGCTAACTGACAAAACTGGGTCTCTAGTACAGCCCCTAAGTTTAGCTACAACCCTGCTCAAACACATTTAAGCTAATCAAGGTCTTCAGGATTACATGAAAAATACAGGCAGTCTGTAGCTTAACTGCTTTAAATGATGTGTAGCTTGGGAAGCTACAGTTTCAAAGTAGCTTCCACAGCTTCGGTTGCAAGGAGATATGAGCATTATAGAAGGATGCATCACGTGTGTAAAGGTTTTCGCTGGGGAATAGGAGGTTTTAAATTATGCAGGGGCAGCCGAATAGAGTCGAGATGTCAGTCCACAGCACCACTGTGTGGGACAGGAAACACAGATAGACGGACCGCTCGGGGAATAAAAAACTGAAGGGCCGATCCTGTCAGTGGCTTTGACACATTAGTGTCGTTTATAAGAGACGTCAGCTCTGGACATTGGACATTGCTGCAGTCAGCTCTCCACCTCAGGTGCCCCGCAGAAAGGATTGTGTTGGGTCTGATCGCCAGTACCAGCATTGCGATTAATCTCCTTATACAAGCTGGACCAACACAACAGAAGCTTCGAGTGTGTTTACTGGCATCAGTTGCTTGGCTAATGGTTCCCGTTGAAAGAGACATAAAAAGTCAGATGAATAAAAATGAGATGAGCGATAAATGAATAAAAGCGGTTGTATATTTTCAGTCTTGTCACAAATTGAATGAAATCTCAATGTCCAAACAAAGTGAAATCCACAAACCTGGGATACATTTATCTTTTATCTTTCCCAGAATTCCGAAATACTGTGTTCTTTCTCTTGTTCGTGTTATTGGTTAGATTGTCAGTATTCCGTGTAAGTTATAGGTATCAGATGCAGGACTCACACACTTTGCGTAGTTTTTGTGCTCATTTTGTGTCTAATAGCAGAACGCTAAATGGAAGCCTCAGCCAATCAGTGAAGACCAGAATTAGCGTGTTCACACCAAGCGCAAAACAAAAACGAAACAAATTGCAAGCAAAAGATTTAAAGGAATTAACACAAAGATTTAAATGAAAAGCACTAGGCAAAATGCAAGTTTTACTCCCTTTAAAGAATCAAATTTTTTATCCAATTTTTATCCAATTATTGTTTTTTGTAGGTCTTTAAAAATGCATTTTAATGTAAAGTTTTGTTTTCATTAATTATTGATGAACAGGTCTGTCACTCATCTTTGTGTGTCCGCCGTCTCCTGTTGTTGTTTTATGGGGGGGGTGAAATGGCTTTTTAATGGACAGCATTGGTTTGCCTGCAGGTCTGCTGAATTGACTATATCCCTCTGTACTCCGCATTCCTGTGTCTCCTTATTACCATGACAACATCTATTGTCTGCTGTCACTCCTGGGGTCTTAAACATCTTATGGTTCGGTATTCAATATTTTATCGCCTGTGACCTATTTTAATCTTCACTCGCGTGTGTTTTGTATAATGAAATTTCTCCATGCGCTGGAGTTTGAGTCACTGCGTCTAACCCAGATGAAGGTTCTTGTTAATAGTCAGTGTTGAAGGGCCCGACACATCTGAGCTGGTGGCTATTGACTGATCAATATACGATCTGTGTCTCACTGACTCCAGATTGCTTTGCCTCACTGAAGGGCCCCTGCAGTCTCACGGCTTTAATTGAGCATCTAACTCTTTTAACTCTCCAGTGGAGGATCAGGCAGATGGGTTTCAAGAGTTCCCTGTGTGGGTTGACTGAGGAACCAGCAGAGCATCCGTGGACCAGCTGTGATGGGCTGTGAGAGCCGTGGGCCGCAGCTAGAGATCTCTGTGAGTTGAGACAGTTTCTGAGCTTCTGACAAATTGGTGTCTGCTATGTAATCTTTCATGTTCTTCATATTTTTACTTAAAGCTGCAATCCGTAACTTTTTGGGGTTAAAAATAAACAAAAATCAGTTATTGAGAAAGTACATGACAGATCATTGTTCAGGACAGTCTCCTTAACTTACCCAGATACACAACAGTAAATTTATAGTGATGATTTATAATTTGAGCTGTGGGATCAGATTTCCCAGGCAAATGGCAGTTTGACTTGATTTGACTTCGCAGCACATGATGGACTGCAATTGTGTTTTCAACAGAGATGGCGACAGAGAGGCAAAGTTACAGATTTAATACACACATAGAACTCGACTCTTAGACCTCTGCATAAGGCCTTAATGGAGGGTTTCTCTTGATCAAAAATAAATGGGAATTGTGAGTGTTAATTGTGATGTTTATGTATGTTTTTGTGTGCTGTTAAAATATTCAAACCCCGCCAAAACACCCATCATTTTACTATTCTGAACTCATAAATACAAACTTCCCATGAAGACTTGGAACCAGAATTTGTATGGCTCCACCCCTTTCTCTATGTCTCACTGTGATTGGTTTGTGAGCTTGTCCGGGCGTCTTTATAGCACTGCCCGATACCAGCAGCCCATTAGTGTGTGTGTGTGTGTGTGTCCCACTGCATTTGTGCTGACCATCTGCTTTAGAGTGTGTGTCCATCAGGGACACCTTCCACAGCAGAGTCAATTCAGCACACTCTAAAGCAGTCAATATCTCCTGTTACACTCTCCAAACAGCTGCAACTCTTTAACGATGCAGTGCTCTCTGTGATACCCAAACATACACAATATCAGACAATATAATTGCATCTATTGATTAGGTTTGCCATTGAATGATACAGTTCCTGCTAAACAGATCAGCATAAGTTGTGTTTTGGAGGCTGGTCTGCAGCATGACCTCATAGTGTTCTGGTGTGTTCACCAGGCTTTAAACAAGCTTAACTAGCAAGCTCTCCTTGGTCCACCAGCTTTAACCTGGTGCACCAGCATGATTTTGCAGGTCTAGACACAATTATTGCAGTACAAAATATGCATTTTTACATGCATTGTGTGTATTGTGTATAATCACTGTCTCATGATGCGGGCAGATGTGTAACGCTGCATCAGTCTTGCACTCGCAGCGAGTTCTCCACAGTGCAGCTGCACAGTAAACTGAGCTTCAAGGTGACTCCTGGTATTATGTTGGAGCCAGACCTTCAGAATGTGAGTCAGATCAGTTACAATGCTGTGTCTATCTCCAGCCTTCATTTTCCATCAAACACACTGTCATGATGCTCAAAAATCAGTAATATTAGAGTGACGTTATATAGTTAATGTATGCAGAACCAGCAGACATTTAACATCAGACATAATTACTTGCTCCACCTGTGAAATAAGCATCGTTTTAAGCTGCTTATTATGCAACTTTTGATGCTTTAACGTTAGCATTGTAAGTGTTGCGACAATACTAGCAATACAATAGATTTTAAAAAGATGTATTACCTGTAAGATATACTGAGGTGCTTGAGGGTCCTGAAATCTTATTGGTCCAAAATCTGGCTACCCACAATAGAATATTAAGTCAAATATCTCCTGATTGGTTGTGAAGTTTCACATTTGTTTGTTGCGGACAAACAATCTTTACATTTCAATGTAAGTGCCAATGGCGTCAACCAGTTTCCTCAAACGCCCGGAGATGGAACCCACAGGGGATGGAATGTCTTCTGAAGGAAGTCGTTTGGGATATAGCTGAGACCTCTCATGGCCAATGCCTGTACTATTGATGCAGGAAATATGAAATCCTATTTACTATTGTGTATTAAGACAGTGTTTTTATCATGACTCCAGTGATACTACGAGTTTTTAGGCAATTTTTAAGGCCTAGTTACTTTTCACCCACCCGGTAGATTGAGTTTTGAGATCGAGGCACTTACAGTGTAGATAGCTCTGCTGGTTCAAACAGGAGTCTTCTTGTTTTGCTGTGTTGTGGTATAGTCGTGGTGTTAGCAGATAAAATACTGCTGACATCCATTAGAGTCTTCAGTCTGTCTCAGAAAAATCAATTCTGTTCCGTCTCACAGAGGAAAGAGGTAAAATCAGATTCGTGTATCACTGCTGTTGGTCTGCTTGTCTGTGTTTACTGTACTGTCTGTATGCAGGTCATTTTATGTCTCTTGGTTGGAGGAGAGCTATCATCTCAAATCTCATCTGTGAGAGTGGATGTGAGTACATGAGGGCCGGTATTACTAGCACGGTGTAATATTTGGACCAATTCGAAGTGATTTGCGGTAGGCAGTTGTAACTGAAGAATCGGACCAGAGAAAAATTGTAATGCTCAGATGTGGCTCTTTTATATCTCGTGAGACTATGTTGAGTTCTCAGTTATGTTTTGTTTCATATTTGAGTGATTGTCAATGGAGGTTCTAATGCATTTTAGAACCACATGATGTAGTTACGACATGTTCCATCAGGTGTTAACCTGACCATGCTAGGCAGCCATACCTCGACCTTTGATCAGGCATTCTCAATCCCACAATGCATTGCACCTGACCTTCCATTTCCAGAGTAAACCAGAAACATAGTATCATCAGTTCTAGACTCATTATGTAAACATTATTTACACAAATTAGATTAAGAATGCAAACTAGCCATACACATACTGTTTCACATACACTTAGTATGCAGTACATACTCAGTACTGCATGCTATAAGCAACACTCAGTTTTGCAGTTTAAACACAGGATTTATACTTGCCTGAATCTGTTTTAGCTGTTCATTTTCAAATCATTAAATGTGCAGAAATTATTTTTGTTTATTCGAACAGCAGGGGTATTGAAACGAATGGCACTTTTAATTGCACTGAGCCTGGCAGCTTTAGTCTCTATTGTATTGAGTCATCAGAGAAGTGTAACATCCCTCATACTCGGATGCAATGCAGGGGTCCCGCGCGGCGCTTCGCGGGAGTTTCTGAGCTATTTTCACCAAAAATTTGGGTCAGCGGTTCATTGTCCTCTATAACCGAACGTCTTTCAGCCATTAAAACGCATGACGCATGTTCATTAAACAGCACGAGAGGTCAGGAATTAATCAGATTTCTGTACAGAGCCCCAGCAGACGATTCCCTCATGATACATCTCAGAATGTCAAAAACGTATTCATGTATTATTTCATTTGTGTGCACTCAATAGTGTGTAATAATTTAACATAAGTCATTCTCCATATGAATATTGTTACTGTTTTACTGTATTTACCTGTACGATCTCCCCAATAGGTAAAAACTTACAGTAAAAAAGTCCCTTCCCTACAGTGAGCATGTACAGTGTGCTAATCAATGTCTGTTTTGTACAAGAAAATCATAATTAAACACCACAAAAATTACTGAAAGAATTGAGCGCTCATCTGACTGGGTTACACCAATATATTTTGTTGTCCAATCCCGATCCAGGAGGCCCACTGTCCTGCCAGAGTTTAGTTCCGGCCCTGCTCCAGCACACCTGACTGTAATTCATCCAGATAATATTTATTAGCTGGTGTAGGTGTGTTACTCTTATAAAAAAAACACATGAATTTCATTTGAAACACGAAACGTGTGGTTTTGGTACACTTGTGTGAATCTCATGTAAATTCCCATGTACAAACCTATAAAATCACATGCGATGACATGTTTTACACGTCAAAACACGTTTCACATGTGGTCCATGGGTTTTAACATGGAAAATTACCTGCGATTAACACGAAAATGTTCCAAGACCATGTGCGTTTTACATGTGTTTCTTGCATGTGGATTTGATGTTGTCTACATGTGATCACATGGAAAATTCATGTGTTTTTTCTGTAAGAGTATGTTTACAGCTAACCTCTGCAGGACAGCAGGCCTCCAGGAGGCAGGACTGGACACTTCTGTATTAAATAATATTCTCTCCCCTCCTTTCCAACTAACTTATCACTATTTCAGCTGGCAAGCGTACACAGCGTGCGGGTGGAATATTCTCCTGCTGTTTTAGAAGATGTAAAATCTGTGGTCATTAGGAGAGGACCAGTGCTGCAACATCATCTGCAAGTCTAATGATGTTGGCAGTTCACACTGTTGCAGTATTTAATGAATTTAAATAACCCAGTTTAACCAACGACATGCGTGCGCTGAGAGATTGATGTGCCTGTCAGTTAAGACAGGTTTGTCTGATGATCTGGGATCTCTCACTGCTTCCCACAATGCACTGCTGGAGCTTTGTGTATGAAAACCTGATTTGTGTGTGTGTGGGCTGATGTACAGTACATGCCTACCAATTAGTAACAAAAAATTGGTTAACCTGTCTGTTAATGTTAGCGCAAAACCTTGTGTTATTTTTGGAAATAATTCTGTCAATGTTTTTACATGCTGTTTTTATTAATTTATCACATGAATCACATTTTTTGTTAATGAGAATGAGGGTAATTAGCATGAAAACAACAAAATGCAAAAAAATCCTAATGACCTTAATTTTCTTGATGCAAAACTTTACAGCTTAAAATGCTGTATGTGTGTGTGCGCTAACCGTATTCACAATGATATGTTTGAAATGTGTTCTATTCACTCTTTTATATAGATAAATAATGTTTAATATATATACAGATAACAGACTGACATCTGTTTCTGAGAAAGAGGCTTGGAGAAGGCTTCCGTTTACTGACATCTGTAGCTGTCTATATAGGCAGTATTTTAAGGCATCACGGGTCCTCTCTCAGCTCTAAGGTCAGTCATTTAATAGGTTCCAATTTAGTTTGGATGCTGTGTATGAAGGCGGTAGACAGCAGGACAACCCCCTGTGTTTTAGAACCGCAATCATCAGTTGTCTCTCCCTCTCTTTTTCACCCCTTTGAGGAAATAGACTCTATCTTTGAAAGGAATCGAATCGCAGAGCTTTGGATTTGGGGGCTTTCCTTTCATTTGATTGGTGTTCCTGATGCTATTGAGGTTGCATTGTCCTCAAGAAGTCTTTTAGGAGCCATTACGTTCCAAGAGTGTTCCATAAAAGCCCTGATTCACTCTGATCTTCCAGGCAGCCACTTCATGGCTATCTTCTGATTGTGCCTTCAGACTGAATCAAGACGATATAAAGATGACCCAGTACCATCAAAGCCTCTGCGCTTCCAGAATGTGCTGCAGACTTCCGATTATTCATCACTGCAAGACCACATGCCGTGAAGATGGAGCGCATTGGACAATCCACGGAAAAGAATCATATTCCCAATTCCGGTTCAGGAGAGAAGAACATTTAGAGAAGAAGGATCTTGATTCATCATTGCTATGCTCTCAGAGAAGGGCATTAATTGAATAGTTTGATGAATGAACACTTACTGTTGAATTATGGGTATTTTGCAGCCGTAGAGAGCTTGCAGATTTACTGCGATCTCTCTGGTGCAATGGCGCGTTAGTTCTGAGTCTAATAAGCTAAGACCGGAGAAGCTTTGAGCAAAGGGTCGTGGTCTATATACTTCCTGTAATGTGCAATTGTTGTCAGTAATTTCATAAAGAAAGCTCATTTGCTCGTTTCGATGTACAGCTGAGCTCTCATTGGTTGTTTATGGCCACCTTTTTTTTTGTCTTGGAACATTTTCTGATTTTTTTCTAGTCTTGGAATTGAATGAACAGGTTAATGGATTGTTTTAAAGTTTTAAATGAATAATGAAGTGACCTCAGTGTGTTCTAAAAGAACTCCGCAATCCTTGTGTTTGGAACACGTGGTCGTTTTGTTTTTAGACATTTTCTTTCTGTCTGACCTAAATTTAGTAGCTGAACTTGAGTGCCTCGTAACGGAGGCGGTGATGAATTAATGATGGCAACGAGAACTTTGTCCTCAATCTTCAGAACTTAAAATAGTCGATCGATCGCGCTGGGAAATATATTGTACTTCTGGCGGTTGGCTATACCACAAGTCAATAAACAATGCTTGAATCTCTTGCCCCTGTTTGAGAGCCACAAGCATCCATTTCCAGACCAACACCCCTCTGCATGCGCCAAAATATGCGACTTTTATGAAAATTCAGTGGATTTGGCGTGTGCAATCAGGTCATGGCGATAAGTCCTGTCCTCCTTCAGCGTTCCTTTTTATGAATAATCAGACGAGAAACAGGCCACGGTTAGTCTTTGAAGTTTTTCTCGCAACTAAAAATAATACATAATGCATTCTAACGCAAAGCCATTTGCTGGTTGCATCACCGCAGATGCATTCAGAATGCTGCAGTTGTACACACACAAACTAAACCTGCTGCTTCTGAGAGAAACTGAGGACATGTGTGCTTGAAATCAGAGAGTTCATAGTGCTCTGATGTTAAGGGTCAGAAATGCACAGATGATGATGAACCGGAGCTAGTTGTCACAAAAGCTTTAGTTCAGTATGTCAGTTCAATAATCCACATATTATATTTCCTCCAGTCGTGGTGCAAAACAGTTACCGTTTCTGACGTGATCATGTTTTCATAATAGCTGTTAGGTGAACAAGTTAGCACAATAAGGAATATAATGAGCTAACTTTACTTTCAATGTTTTCTTTTCTAATTGCTCGTTGTTGTGTTCCAGCATATGGTTTTGGAAAACGTGAGGGTGAGTAAATATAATTTTCATTGTCACCTATTAACTTTAGAGCTTTATCTCTTACAAAATGTTCCTTTCTTTGTTTAATTAACAGATAACGCTACAGGCGAATCATTTAAATGATTAATAAAATATACAGCATTGCAAAACAGTAAAGCTTGTTATCACTTGTTAATTTTAAAAACACATTTAGTTTTGCCATATATTCATCATTTTGACGTAAACGCACTGCGTTTGTGGATGACGTAAATTCGTGAAAAGCTGGTCATTAAAGTTGGTCTTTCATAAACTGTGACACTCAGCGATCGTCTATCTGCATGTCCCGTAAGAATGCGTTCTCCTTTAACTGCAGAGGTCCCCACATCTCCTAACACACCTTTAGCAGCCCGCGGTGCCTCCATACACAAAGCAGGAGCAGGAGGAGGAGGAGGGAGAGCGCAGATACGCATCTAAGTCGATGTGAACTTCGTTTCTTCGGGCACCTTTCGCGGAGAAAACGGGCGTTTCTGGAGGAGCGCGGGGACGTTTGGAGATCTCGGAGATGCTGCGGTGGTGATATCGCTCTGTTTATCTTCGGACCAAAACTGAGAGATCCTTTCAATGACTCAATGTGCTTGTTTTGAGGACCAAAGGAAACGTTTGTGTGGGATTCTCAGTGCAGTCCGGAGACGCGATGTCTACAAGCGCGCGGTCCCTGATCTTTGGTAAGTTGCTTTCTGACGCTTTCTGTGCTGTTGTACATCTCGTGTCGCGATCGCGAACGTGTGCTAGATTCATTGATAGACTTTGTTGTAGTTCATTTAGTTAACGAAGCACTTATTTGCTGTGCGATAGGATGTACTTGAGCTTGAATTGTCTGTGCGCGGTTTTTATTAAGCATCCGGATATGTTATGCATGTATGTATTGATGCATTCGTGTGGGTGATTTCTCCACAAGTGTTAATACGGAGTCAAAACTACTTTTCACAAACTCCGCACATTACGATACGGGAAAAGTGAACATACTGCAAAAGATAAACGTTGAATTTGAATTGAATTAAAACAGATCAAAATTATTTTTAAAGATTTAAACGTCTTTTTTACCTCACCTCTGATGTAAACGATTAAAGAAAGTTAAAAACAAAACACATTTTAAAACGCCATTAGCTATTTTACCAGTGTTTGATTCTGAATACCGCTGCGTCTATAGATTTGCGCTCCCTGAGGGAAATAGCCGCAACGCAGCAATATTATTAACAAAGTTTTACGTCTTCTGAGTTGATAAAATATTGACCATTGATTAATAAAAACTACGAAGTGAAAGACCAATTACATTATAGTAAGCCAATAAATGCACGTCGACCACAGTACAGTGTCTAATGTATCTCAAAATAGTATGCAAATCTTATAATTACGTCATTTTACATTAGTTTTTAATGGTTTGAAAATGGTAAATAAATGTATTATTAAACAAATGTTGGGTGGGAGTTAGTTCTACCTACACTTATTGATTGGCTCGTAAAGTCTTTGTATGACAGGAGTTAAAAATTAAGAGGCCATGCTGACGTCAGCCGAAAAGAAAATACATTTTAGGGGCGGGGCCATTTTATTTCATTTCATTAAAAGGTTACGAAAATATTTTTTTGTGCGTTAAAGAATCGTTCACAATAAGAAAAGGAACCCTTTCGCAAGAAAGTAAATACATTTTTATTTCTTAGTGACATGAATTCTATAGCGTTTTATAAATACTGTAGCTACATGTGCTTTCTTTAAATGCCATTTACTGAAATGTTGTGACAAGGCAGTAAGCGGTCCTCACACAGGCGCACACACAGCAACAAACGCCACAGCAATTATCATGATTAGCCGCATTAAAACAACTGTGCTAGACAAACCGTGCGAACAAAACGCTGTCTGATGACATCATCATCCACCCTGCAGACACAGCAACCCAAAAGGGAGAACACGCATCTGACGGTCTGTCTGTCTTGCTAACATACACTTGCATTGGTTGTGTTCACGTAAAAGATGCTTATTTCCTGTAGCAACATTTATCACTCCTGCGGTTGATTTTTTAATTGGCACACACACTTCTTTATTGGTCAGATTGTTCTCTGTCCTCGCTGTTGGTGTGGTTTTGCTCCAAAAGTTCACCCGCGATGGGGCTGCAGTGCTAGGCTAGTGCCAAACCAAAGTGTGTTATTATTGAGCCATGCACGCGGTTGTCTTTAGTAGGCTTTGTTTTGGAAAGGATGGAAAGAATTGAGTTTATTATGGGAAACCTTTTTCGTAAAGGTTTAAGATTTGGTTGATTAGCGTGATCGTGTTGGCCTGGAGGCAAAAGCATCTCTCATTGACAGCCAGTCAAACGTATTACCAAATGACCATTATAGTGAAGTAGATCTTTTACCAGAACTTTGTTCTTTAGTGGGAGGCATTGTACTGCACAATCAGCCATGTGATGTCATTTTCGTGTCTCCAGGGTGATAAGTCACATGGCATTTAAAGCTCAGGTGATTGGCTTAAAGTTAATTGGTTTTGCAGTGTTTTTTAATTATAAAGTTAAAGGAATTTGGACAAGTTGACATCAGACATGTAAATACACAAAAGCTCGTAATGGTTGCACCATACTCACATAAAGAGTGTGTGAGGAAACAGATCTAAGATCAGTCTATTTTTAGACTGGATCTCCAGGGGCGGCAACTTATCTGTCAAGTATAAAGATGACATGGACATTCAGAACCAGAGGTCAGAGCATGACATCTTGCTTTGTGCCATTTGCCTCTCTCTCTCTCTCTCTCTCTCTCTCTCTCTCTCTCTTTATGTATTTCTCTCTCTCTGCCCTATGAAAGTTGCTGTCAGATAGACTTTAATAAGAGAAGCTGAGTTTAGCCGTTCTGAAATGTGGAATATCTCCTTACTTGACCTCAGTGTCTGTAACCTTTACCTTAATGAGGTCACGACCTTTCCAAGCCAACGCCTCATTTGCCGATGAGTCTGAATTCTGTATGTCACAAATCCTGTGGATTTAACAGAGAATTGGACTATTGATATTTCTTTGAAGAATAATGATTCTTTGTATGACTGTGAAGGCATTTATTATGTGCCTTGATTCAAGGGTTTTTATATTGAATGGAAGCGCAGTGTTTAATATTCTGGAGTTGAGCAACAGTGTGCCATTTAGTCTCACAGTTGTGTGTATTTTAGACTTTTTATGATAATATTACATTTAAATGTAATCTTTTATTCATTATTTGTGAATTTACGCTTGCATCAGGACCATAATAATGGCACAACCAACACAAAGCTGAGATTTACTCAGACTGTGTGTGTGCGCGTCAGTGTGTGTGTCAGTGTGTGTGTATCAGTGTGTGTGTCAGATGAACGTGGTAATTCAGAAGCTTAAGTCAGGAACTGTACTGTGTTTTTTCAGCACCTAGTTCTAATTTAGCCCCTGATGAGCCCAACTTAACATGGACCGTGTCAACTGTGTGTGTGTGTGTGTGTGTGTGTGTGAATTTCCCCACGGGGGCAGTGCTGTCTTTAATTAGTGGAGCACATCACAGCAGGCTCGGCCCTCACTGAGAGCTGTGTCATACTGTTTCTAAAAATCACACTGACATCTATTCTAACCCACCAGACACACAGCATCCTCCACTTACCTCCTCTCCACACACACACACACACAACACAGTTTATTATTCATACACAAACATGCATGGGTTTTCATGTTTAATGGGGACATTCCATAGACATAATGTTTTTTTATACTGTACAAACTGTATATTTTATACCCCGTTACTAACCCTACAACTTAACCTAACCCTTACTGAAAATTTGGTAGCGAAAGGAAGAATACAAGTGTAGTAAACACTGTTTTGAACCCGTGTTCCCTTCATTAACGATGTTAAAGATGTTTCTACCGCCCTGTGCTTGTCTCAGTGCTCTTATAGTGAGCTGGTTTGACGGCTTTGATGCGTCTCCTGGCACTGACCACAGCCTGACCTACAAATCTCACCGCAGTCAGAGACATAAGTGTGAAGTGATGGTGAACAGATTGCGAGGAGCGTTTCAGACGCGGAGCAGAAACCGTCCGCTTCCCTCCTGGTTTCCTGAGACGCCGCGAAACGGTTTCGATTTACCGTAATCCAAACCACATGCTCTCGCGTCACGCTTTCATTGTGGAAAAAGCAAATATTTCTTTCAAAAATATTTGAGGGGGTCTTGTTGAAGCGTTACCTCTGGATTTATAGGCCGCGGGATGATGTTACCTGAGACGCTGGCAGAGATTTT
>JAZGTJ010010640.1:0-17870 GCA_036877575.1 Botia almorhae
GGTGGTCTGTGAGTAATGAAGGAACATGTAGACAATGACTCCCAGCCATAAGGTGAGAGAACGGCAGTGGAGGAAATGAAAGACACAGTGGGCGGTTTTCATAGTCTACCCTCCCTCACATTAACTTCTTTGAAATCCTCTCAATTCTGATCTGGGACCAGAGCTCCGCATTCAAGAACTAACATCAACCATTATGAAGTGGGACTACAAAACTGATCTTAGGTCTGCTCCGGGTGCAACAATAACCTCTTCTGCTTGCTTATCTCAGCTGACTTCGGCACCTATAATCATGGCTGCAGAACTCGTCTCTCTTCTTGCTCATGGCTCTTTGATGTGCGGTGCATTCCTGCCCCTATCGCACCCTGTCACGACTCAGACTCTTGGCGCAGAACAATGGGTCCATTGCTGATTCCTGAACTCTCTCACTCACCTGCATCTGGGGTCGAGCCCCAGCTGGGTAGGGCCGGGTCAGTCCGGGCTTTAGGAAGAGAGTGGAGGAAAGGAATGAAATATTAATGGAGTGCTTGAGGAACTGTCAGGGCTGGGATTGGCCACACATGTCCGCGGCTTCCTGCAAGCGGTTTCCTCAGATCCACGACCGCACGCACACCAGCGCCAAGCACATGCACATACAGGCCTGGCTAGTCATACTGATAGTGCTGTCTGTTGTTTTCTGTGGAATTTTATCTTCTTGAATCCAAATGTCCCTCCCATCCTTGACTTTTTCTGACTTGAATGAAAAATGGCTTGAGGTAGTAAAAAATGTCAGCCATTCCTACTTATAAAGAAATCGCATATGAAAGAAAATACATGTAATTTTATTGTAATTTTTTATGCAGTGCTTATGAATTTTCACATTAATATGGTAAAAATCCATATTTTACCAAGACAATACGTATTTTTTAAAACTAAATTGTTGTTTGAGTCAATTAATAGTGTAAAATAGTTCAAATATAATCTAATAATTTTTACTGTTCACTTAATTTTGATAAAACAGTTATCAACAGTTACTAATATCAAATTATCAAATATCAGTTAATATTATGTATTTTTTTTTTTAAATGCCAATGTACCATGTGTTTTTGTATTCTACAGCCTGTATTATTATAGTGGTTATCTCGCACATAGCAGATTTTCTTAATTCAAGTTATTTTAACCACAAATTTGACATGAGCCTTTCTTTGCAGTGATCAGAAATGGACGCAATACATTTTGACTTTGTAATCAAAGATAGCCATCCATCTTTGAGAATAATGTAAACATATGAGAAAAGCTTCAGTAATTTACCGGGCTTCTTGACTGTAAATCATGACGTTATATAATTCATACAGTATGTTTAAACAATGGCTGGTGATATAATCTTGGTGGACCCTTTATAACCTTTAGCAGCCTTTAATTTCAGCTCTAAGCCTTCAGGAAGAGAGAACTTCATTTGCTTATATTGCACTGAAGGGTGGAGGCTCATCAAAACCGGATTTCTGCTTCATCTATTAATATTCAAATGGGACAACATGAGCAGCACTGATTCCCGGCACACATCCAGCAGAAACGCTACTGCTTGACCTTTATTAGAATTGCTCGTTCGAGGTCAAAAGACACAGAATACAAAACATGTGTACAGGAATCTGTTCCACTTGTTAATCAGGGTTCAAAAGGCGACTTTCACCCCCAAAAAAACTAAATCCAAACAATCTTTTCATCAGAATTACAAGTAAGCGTCACTGTTCTGTTGCAAGTTTAATCACTTTTTTATTATTAGAATTCCCCCAGAATTCCAAAACCATACTACACATATTAGTATTACTATACAGCTACTTACTGGAGCTATGATAGAGTTTTGCTGTTTTTTAAGATCAGTGTGCGACCCTGGGAAACTCCAGTATTTAAAACACGTCAAATTTGTGTTCCCGTCAGTATCATCATTCATTCCGAAAATGCTCCATCCATGCCTGAAAAGAGGGAACTGTTGAGTCACTTTCTGGGAAGAGGAATTTCCTTTTGCTGCTTGTTGCTGCGTATTGGAAAAATCCCTTGGATATGGTTTTCCTCCTTATCATAGATGCGTTGATTAGCTACCTGCATTTCCTGTTAGCTAGCTGGAATTAGTGTTTTGGTATCTTCGGCTTGTTGGCTGTTTTGGTTGTCCTTCCTAAAGGTATAGCTCGCCAAAAAATCATTAGCTCATTTATTCATAGCTCAAATGCACATGTAAACAGGTTGCCCAGAAGTAAACAGATTCCATACAATTGGAATACAAAAAGCATGAGCTGTGATATTTGGTTGAACGTTATCAAACGTGTTCTTGCAGTAACATTACTAAAACCTTTTTAAATGTTATATATCATTTATATCAAAAATGCTATTAAGTTGTTAGTGGAACATTTTGAAACAGCTACAGAATGTATCAAATAATAAATGAATAACTTTCTTATAAAGCAATAACAGTAATACCTTCCTAGAACATTCAATGAAACATTTTTTAAAATTTTTGTTACTAATGGAAATGTTGCGGAAATGCTTTTACAATTGTTAGCTGATAAATAAATACGATTGAAATCATTTAATATGATTGGTGAATAATGTTGTTGGAGGATGATATTTCTTAGAAGGGTAAAAGAAAATCTTCCCAGTAGTACATGACCCTAAAAATACACACATGATGAGATCTTTGCATAGTTTAACCTGTGAGCGCCTTAAAAGACCCATCTGTGTCCTTATCTCTCAAACAGTACTGCATCACAGACCACATTTCCATGCCAATTTACTGAGACAGTCATGCTCAAATAGGTTTCACATGGAGGGACCCGGCTGGCCCAAGGCAGCCCTGCTCTCCACAGATCCTGTGCAGATCTCATGATTGTGCCCTTCATACCCAGAGGCAGCAGCGCAGCATTAATGAGAGGCTGGATTTAAGAGCTAATGCGTTCTTTAGATGGTCTGTCATGGTTATTGGACTTTAAGAGCTTAATGCCCTCTCAATCCAACCCTTTCATTTCACACACAGTTTTATTGGCCTTGATTTAATGGTAAGGAGACATAGGGTTTTTGCAAGGGCTCTTACATACTTGGCCCCTTCATTGCTTTAAATCTGTCCCAACACTCTTTCCATTATGGATATCCTTCACTTTTATGCTTCTTTTACATGTCTCGCTGTGTCCTATGAATTCCAGACATCACTGTTTCAATATTTTATTCCCTTGTTCTGCATGTTCTATATATATATATATATTGTGCAAAAGTCTTAGGCCACCATTAGATTTTACCATGAGATTTACCATGGAAAAAAGGAAAAGAAAGAAAAACTGCTTCTATAAGCTAAAGCAACAAGTATTTAGTGTGACCTCCCTTTACACAGGAAGCTGGCTTTCTTAAACCTAAATGAAATGGAACTCTAATCTTTTTCTAATTCTAATCTAATGAAAGATGTGTTTAGTGCCAAAGCTCAAGGCTTTTGCCTGAAGAAGACATTTTGTTTTGAACATTTGTTGTGTACATATTTCCTGTCTTTTCACAAAGCTGGTGGTAACCTATAACTCTGGGTTATTCTCGGGCTGTGGTAATATACAGTGTACCAAACAGGAAACTGTCAATTGTATATTGAGTTGATGGGTTTTGACTCTTGTTCAGCTTTTTTTGAAGCAGGAAGTCATCTTCCCTGTTGTTTGTAAGGAACTCTTAGCCCTATATGTGTTCCTTCGAGCAGACAGTCATCCGTACACGTCCCGTGATTCAACAACGCCCGGTCAATGGAAGTCTTATGATGTGACCGCATTTTCTAGCTGGAAACCACAGTAATGTTGGCTTGTGCTCTTGTGTGGGTGTTTGTGTGCTTGGGCGGGATTTTAATATGCTGTTGTTGTTGGTTTTTGAACTCTTCCTCCATTGTGTTGTGTTTGTAGGTCATTGTGTTTACCCTGGTAACCCTCACAATCCCCCCGTACAGAATATCAGGATCAGGGAGTTTCTTGACTGCTAGATATCTGTATAATCCACCAGTTTTCCTTCTTACCCCTATTATGTATCTGTCTCTCTTTATATATTTATAGCATCACCTTAATACCTTTTCATGATAAAGTTAAAGGTGGGAGAAATAGAGAAGAGGGACTAGATTAATTATTCTTACAGAATGCCAACCAGAGCGAGACCTTTGTTCCAGACGACCGCAGAAGCCGCCTCATTCACCAAACAGCAAGATAAACTTTTCATGTTATTGATACGAGCACTGCAGGAGAGATGAATGAATGAGTTTGGATGAGTCTCAAAAACATGATTGAGTGTAAAACTCTGTTAGGGACTGAATGTAGGGCGAAGCGTTTCAGACTTCTAATATTACACCTGAGGAGACACCTTGATATTTTTATTTGTGTTATGCTAGTTTGAATGTGTGTATGCTAAACACATGAGTACTATACAGGCAGAAAAACAACATTTTGAATGATGATCAAAATGAAGATATTGGATAACAGATTACAAAAACAAAGGAAGCCCTTATGAGGGCGTTTTCTGCACCCACATTTGAAATATCTGAAGAATTTTGTCATTTTCTGTGGCATTTTTTGCCCCAAGCTAATAGAAAGTGTCTCATTTGTAAATTGTTGTTAAAAATAAATAAATTTCACAATGATTCACAATGGTAAGTTAATAATAATGATTTATGACTTGTTTAATGTCAGTTTGGCTTCATTTAACCATAACATACGTAAAGAATAGTACAGAAAGTTAGCCTGCAGTTTTATGCTTCAGACAGAGATGGCGATGGAGAGGCAAAAGTTACAGATTGAATTATCTTCATGAATTATGTAAATAACATAAAACATTAAAATATCATGATAATGGCAATATTGTTTTTGTGTGTGTGTGTATATTTGCAGTAAACAGCAAGCTAGGCACTCAGTTTTGCATAACTGTATTTGTACTGGACATTTCCAGTGATTAAATCTCAGTTTTGGTATTTTAACTACTTTAGAAGTGCTTTCATTTATTTTTCACCATGGGACTGTGTGTGGCTCGTAATGACTGAAGTCATTTGTTGTTGTTGTTTTGTTGATCTTTGAAAGTAAAGGACTTAAAGAAATGAGGCTTATCTCCTCTAACTTTAGCTCAGAGGTCATAAAGTAAATTAGCAGTGTGTGTGCGTGTGTGTTTTCCATGCTATTCTTAAGCATCCATTGTAGTGCATCTCATGGCTCGCCAATTAGGCCTGATTGTTCGCTTCAGTGATGCATTGCTGGGAATGAAAAAGCACTAATCCCAAATTTACGTCCCCTTGACGAAGTATTCTAAACATGCACTCACTACTATTATCTTTTCCACTCTTTGAATGCTCATAAACTCAGTCGTTTCACACCCC
Source organism: Botia almorhae (assembly GCA_036877575.1). Lineage (NCBI taxonomy): Eukaryota > Metazoa > Chordata > Actinopteri > Cypriniformes > Botiidae > Botia > Botia almorhae. The sequence goes on from JAZGTJ010010640.1 coordinate 5,351, forward strand.
AACACACACACACACACACACACACAGAGACACGCATGCATGTTTACTTGTCTGTCTATATGACTTTACATACAGCTAGTTGTAAACACTGTAACCAAACCCTAACCCACACTTTAAACCTAACAGAAAGCTTTCTGCATTTTTACAATAAAAAAAAAAAAATTACAAAGTAGGACATCTTCAAAAGAAGGTTTTGCTCAGATGTGTCAGGTTTGCTCACTTGTGGGTACAAATGTGTCCCCGATATATGGTTAAGTCAACCCCTCCTCCACACACCCACACACACACACACACACAGGTCGTAGAAAGCATCTTTATCAGGGGGATCTGCTGAGTGGGCTGTAAATGCTGCAACTGTGGAGTAAATTAAACTCTTATCTGCTTTATGTCTGTTTTTCAAAAGCATTCTGCTTTGTTTTCCTTCCAGAACATGGAACACTGTACAGTGCTTAATTAGATATGAAATTAACATTTTGTATTCTTTTGAAGTAGTGAAAAACACCAGCACTACTCAGAGATGTCATAAATCAAGTGTTCCAATGCTAAATAAATCACAGTGACAGTTTTGTCATTTTGAGAGTGTGAACGAGAGAGAGAGAGAGAGCTAGAGCATATTGAGGGTTCATCATTAGATGTATTTGCTTCCTGTAGATTGTTTTTTGTTATTGTGTTTATTGTTACATTAACATTTTTTTCAAAGGGCGTGTGGGTGAAACTGTTTATCCACGCGAAACAACGTCCATTGTTTGGCAGCCAAATCCGGTTCATTTCCACATTACTTCTTACATAATACTAAATCTGTTTGGAGCCTGGTAGAGTCCTGTGGCTTAGAGGTGTGTGAGTGTGTGTTCACATTCAGCAATCTCATGCAATATGTTCCCTCCTGAAGATAAAGCCTAAGCTTGATTGCTGATCTTGAGTTGGCCTTCCAAACTGTTCAGGCTGCTGCCGTTTGCTTGTTTTAGACACTTGTTAACAGATCAGATTGGGAAACCAGCCGGCTAACCAGCTAAACCAGCTGAACACTTGCTTGGTCAAACTGGGAGACCATATAGACCAGCTTAAACCTGCCAAAACCTGCAAAGCAGTTTGGGCTTGTATAAGCTGTTATTAAAAGTGCGTGCAATATATATGCATAAAACTCAGTTACACAACCATTATACAATCGTACGTGTGTTTGTTAATGCACTTTGTGTGGAGATGTTTATGGTTGCAGGCGACCAGTTTTCAGCACTGATCTATTGTTTGTGTTAGACTTCCTCTCTTGTACGAGTACATGTTCTCTCATGCAGATTGAATGAATGCGCTGAGATGAATTCACACGTTTAAGCTCCATCAGTAAAGCCACTTTACATCATTCCAAATGTAAAGTGACAGCAAGAACACAAGTACCACCTCAAAGGACACAAACTGAGAACGAGAGAGGCTGTTTCAAACATAAGGCCCGGGACATAGCACGCTCACACACACACACACACACACACTAGCGCAGGAGTGGATGGGAGAGCATTGCAGTAGAAACTCCCTAATGCAGTGCAGCGCAGCATGCAGACCTGAGGAGAGAATGGACTGAACAGAGACAGGGCCAGGAGAGAGGTACGGGCGAGACGGGAGGGAGGATGAGAATCTAGAACCGAAAGAGCAGAGGAACCAGAGAGATGTCGCGGTCCATGCGTCTGCTGCTTCTGCAGAGATCTTTGGGTGAACGCATTAGATACTCCACCTGCAGAGCTCTGGATCTGTTTAATAGGAACACAAGGGACCAGAGATTGACAGGTGAGTGTGCGGGTGTGGTGTGTAAATGTTTCGACAGTGTCTTAATATTAAATCACGTGTTTTAGAGATGGCATGTGACCTCTTTATGTCATATTGATGCTAGAGGTCGTATTTGTACCTGCGTGTGAGAGAGAAAATAATTCCACACTCAGTTTCTAGCCTCGTTGTTTATGCTTAGTCATCAGATTTAGCTGCATTTACCCCATAGCAACATACTGTCATGGTACTATGTAATGGTATAACCATCTGGTAGCATCATTATATCAGATGCATCATTACCATATTCATATACCATACATGGTATTTACAAAATATGATGGTATTTATGGTGATATTGTGGTATCATATTGTGGTATTATGCATCTGTTTTTAGGGGCCACCAGTGCAGTCCTGGCTGTATAGTATATTTATTTAGCAGTACAGTTTTCATTTTCCAAGCAGGACATCGGGATTTAAATCCGGAGTTAAACAAGCAAAACTGAACTTGACAGATCACCGTGTATTTTTGGTTGTTTAGAAAAGAGAAGCCCTGATATTTTGCTAACTTCCTTTTTTGTTGTATTAGGAAGGAAAAATAATACATGTTTGGAGTGAGATGAGGGTGGTTGGAAGATGTTATTTTTTTAGTTTAAAGCAAATAATGAGCAAAAGGAGCAAAACCAATTGGACACACCACATTTATATGTGAAAGCATCATTTCTGCCACAGCGTTTTGGACCAAAAACATTAAATGATTCAAATATCTGAGGGTGCACATGCCTAAAATTGAGAGGGCACTGCCCAGCATGCCACTTTCAGTAAGCACTCAGGAAGCTGTATCCAGGAAGTGTATATTTTAATTACTTTAGTGATGTTCACAAAATGCATTATACATCCGAAACCTGATACTGTGTGTGTGTGTGTGTGTGTTTAAGTGGGTTTTTGTTATAGAGCAACATAAGTGCTGTATCATTTTGAACCGTATTAAAACTGTCTAAAAACCAGGGTCTTGAAATCATTCAACATTATAAGTGATTAAGTGTGTGTGAGAGATAGATTTATAGAGAGATATATAGATAAAAATGTGTGGTTTTATGCGTGTGTTCTATAATCCAAACCTAAGACTTAGTTTGCTAGAATGCACCCATTACAGTTTTCTCATGCATTAATTATGTGAGACAGCGAGCCATCAGCTAGTAAGATAGAGGACATTTTTACTAGTTCTACGGTTATCTCAAAAAATATTGCAGAACAATCCTGAAGTCTACCCTGGTTGCCACTAACACTGAAATTTTCATGACCCACACCAGTGTGGCCTTATGGTTTATTCAGTAGTGTGGGCTTACATGAAAGATTACAGCCTGTCCATGGATATGGGTTTATTTGTACATAGACGGGTCTGCACAACCAAACACACACAATTTTATTGTCACACACACTCACAACTCACTATGGATCAAAGCTTTTTAGATACTGGTTTCTGGTTGGGTTCTTTTTTAGAACTCACTTATCCTCAGTTCTCTTGAAGTAGTGAGTCCTAGACAGCACAGATTCCCTAAATATGTTACCTAATAATATACATAAAAGCAAATCTGCTGTAGACATTTACATGTTGTGAGCCATCGTACTGCTGCATTGATTGTAATCGCAAAAGTCTTATTATAGCTTTGTTTATTTAACTGGCTTGTAAAAGTGAACTACATTATATTTTCTTTTAAAAAATGTTTCTTCCCCAGGAAGGAAAGGTTTCTTTCCCTCCCCAAATAGCCAGACCTATTGAATATTTCTCCTTATTTTCAAGGTAAATCCAATAAGATGAGAAATGTTTTATTAGAAATTTTCAGTACAATAAAATTTACAATCATATTGTTCAGTTTACATTTATTTTACTGTATTTGTGTCGTGTGTCAGCAAAATGTGGGTCCCTCATGATATATGAATCACAGGTTGGCCTTGTTTTCGGTTGCTCTGGAGACTGATAAGACCTGTTGGAAGATGTGTTCATGTTAATGAACACACAAACATTGTGGACAGAACGTTCAGAGCAGGTGCAGCCCAGCCGAGGTACAGAGTGTATCTAACAATACTGAGCAAAACACAAACACACCCAGACAAGCTTGCTGGCATCTCAGAATTGCTAATCGCCTTCTATCATCTTTTTAATAGGCTGTTTAGGTGATAAATCACTCATGTAGCTGAGGTTTGTTCAGTAAGCCTTTTACGGTTGGCAAGTTTTTGATGGTTGCTTTTATCTGTGCTGACTGGAACCCTCAAATTGTCTGCTTGTGCACAAGTAATCATTTAGCAGACTCAAAGTCTCTTACTGTACTCTAACCTGAGGTTACAAGAATATTCGCTCATATATAAATTCTGCCATTATCTACTTGCTCTTATGATGTTTAAAACTGATACGATTTTCTTTCTTTGGTGGAACACTATAGGGAATGTGTAGTAGAATTTTTTAGCAAAGGAAATACCCAGCTAACAATTTTAGGTTGTAAGAACATTTCCCTAATGTTTCCACTCAGTAATAAAAACATTGAAACATTATTTTCAAAGTTCTAGGAACGTTTAGAACGTTTTTTAGATGTTGTATCAATGTTACTGTTTAGTTATAAGGACGTTATTTAGACTTTTTAATTCTGTAACATTTTAAAAACATTTAACTAACAATTAAGAATAATGTTTTTGATATGTGATATATAATGTTCTACTAATGTTACTACAAAAACTTTATTGATTATTTAGAACTTTTGAGATCTTTTTTTGTAAACATTAGCCAATGTTTTGAGAATGTTCTTTCAACTTTCAAAAAGGACAAAACAGTACCATAAAACTTGTCTATAAGAATCACGTGTTAGTCTTCAAAAGCCACATTATAGCTTTATGTGAAGAACAGACTAAGTTGTTCTCCGCTCAAAGGCACTATAGTGGTTCACTTAATGTGAGGGTAAAACCTTTGACCTTTTGGTTAACAGCCTAGATCTTCACTCCTAAAGCCACGTCCCCAGCAGATATAAATGGTCAGGGATGCCGTTTAAATCCATTTAAACTGTATGTAACTGCAAGTTCAAAGGCGTAATTTCACTTCATGCAACATAAGCAGCTGTCTTTCAATAATCCATCACCTATTCATTTTTAATTTTCTCTGTCCTTTGCTTTTTTTCCCATTTACATTTTCTTTATCTTGGCCAAAGTGAATGCATAATAATAATGCCATTTTAAGACTAAGAATTAACCCAAGCAATAAGCCTACATTGGCTATTGTGTACTTACTACTGTAAGTCTATTGGGTGAACATAATGTCATGTCATTAATATTCATGAGCAGAGCTTATAAGTGAAATATGCCCTCCTCCACAAACGCACGCACACAGACCATAGCTACACCTCAGCTCTCAGCTACACCTCAGCTCTCAGCTTCTTGTTTTCTCCATCACCACACTGTCTACTCATAAATTATCCCAGATGACCTTCCTCTCTCAGTAAATCTCCCCACATAAAGCCATAAACCAGCCAACCTTCAACCTTCTCTTGAAGTCCTCTTTCTCCAGCTTTGGAGGACCTGAGGGTGTGCATCCCAGGTCAGAAACCTGTCCTCTCCTCTCCTTCCCCCAGAAGAAGTGAACAGGTCTGAGCTGATGGATGTTGGCCTTTCCGAGCCCTTTTCCACAGAGGGTGAAGGTATCTTCCTCAGCACCGACAGATGAAAGAGAGGTGGGTCACAGCGGTCCATAAAAGGTCTCTCAAATGTTCTTTTTTCCCTCATCATCCCTCCTTTTCTTCCTTTCTATATTCCACTCATTGCCCTCCTCCCTCGTTCCAAGCAATTACAAGAATGTTGTGGCTTTAGCAAGCAGGATGTTTGTAATTAAATAAAAATGTATCGGAAATGACTTTATAGCAGAGTGTGGGTGTAGTTATGGTAGATGAGCTGTTTGTATGTGTGAGAGTGTATATATGTATATAGTGTGTATATATCTCTGTTTGTATGTAAACAAGCATGTCGTCATAAAGTCTGATGAAACAGCAAATATTTAGTCACATTCATCACATACAGCTTCTTAAAGGTGCAGTGTGTTATGTTTTTGGCCACTAGCAGGACTAAACAGAACTGTAGTCTATTTGTTTGAGCAAACCAACACACATTAACAATTTTAGGTAGTAAGAACATTTCACTTGTGTTTGCATTAAATAATAAAAGCATTACAAATCTTGTAGAACGTTCAAAATAGCCATTTTTAAACGTTGTATTAACGCTATTTGATGATTATAAGAATGCTATTTAAACTTTCTTAAATTTTGTAACAATTTGATAATGTTTTGTATATGATATATATATGATATATATGATATATAACTTGTATATAATGTTAACTGGGTAGCAACACTGGCTCATGGCGTGAGTTTGGGGTGAGAGAACTGTATATATTAACCATCAAACCAACCTTCATCAACTACTCTGTATAAATCAGTTGAGATCAGCATGGAAGTGAAAAGCTGTTTATTTTAACAGGAATAGAAAGTAACCATTAATAGTAATTGGTGCTTCATAATCTCCATGCAATAATTTTTATTATTAATCATTTTTATGTGGAAGACTCTTCGTGACATTTGTATGATTTTCTCCACTTTCTTTTTTTCGAATAGATTTTAACTGGTTTAGCTGAAGCATTTAGCGTCATAACCCAGCAGGCTAGTGACTGATGAAAGCTCAGATTGCCTTCAGGTCAAAGGTCACCTGCGCAGCTGCAGAGTTCCATTTGCGTGACGTCTGGCTCTCTTGCTTCCAGGCGACCAGAGAACAAACTCTGCAATCAAGGGTCTTAGCGCTTAACCGTTAATGGAATTACATAACCTATAAACGGCTTTGTCTGACATTAATCATTTAGTTGAGAAATCTTATGAATGGAAATTAAGACACATGTTTTCCATTACAAGACAGAACACAGACTAACAGATGAATATATAAAAGGAAAAGAGGCTCTTTATTTGTACATTTGGATCGGATATTGTTTTCAGATTTGATTAAACCAAATTAAATTGAGAAATTAAATATGCACTAAAAAGAACCAATTTTAAGCTGTTCACATAGGTTACGTGAAAATGGTTATTTGCTAAAACGGTAAATGCTTTTAAAATAATTATTGCAAATAAATAGTTCGCATGAAAAGGAATTGACAAATCGTTTCTTATTTGTATCCAATATTATTTTGAAGCTTCATTCGTCTCCATTCGTTGTAATTGCATAAAGAGTAAAAACATTTTGGCGTTAACTGTCCCTTTAAGAAACAGAAATTTAGGAACTGTTTGCTTCACAAAGTCTCAAGTGGTCTCCATCAGGTCCAACAACTTCATTTGTACATCCGCTGTCATGCTGTTTGACTTTGTTGCTTTTGCTTGTGGTTGTCAGTCTTTTGTGTCTCGAATGAAAAGATCAACAGTGGGGTATCTTGTTGGCTTGTCCAGTTTAAAGGGCCCTCGCCACGCCTTTGCCCCCAGACCAAAGCTTCCTTAGCTGGGTACCTGGTCACTGAAGCACAGGATGTGTGTGTTCATGCCTGCTAGTCACTGGAGGATAAAGACTGGGGGTGTGGTATTGTCCCTTCAAATTGTTAAGTGGTAAGAGTAACAAAACCACACGGAAGTGTCAAATTAGCTGTTTTGGTTGATCTCTACATATCCCACCTATCGTTTGTTTGGTTTCAGGTTGCTAGGCTAATGGTACAATACTCCTATCTCCTGTCTTAAAAATACATAGCACAAGCAAATATTGAGTATATTTTCAAATTACAGAAGTTTATCAGAAGTTTATTATTGTCATTTAACCATATATAGCAGGTGCAGCACATAGTGGAATGAAACAACGTTCCTCCAGGACCATGTTGCCACATAAGACATAGACAACATAGACTAGACTACAATTGACTCCACATTGTTTTCCTTGATACTACCTTTTAGTATTAAATATCAACATTACTGCCTGTAACATTATTTATGTTGTGAAAACGTTTCCCTAACAAGTAACAAAAACATTAAACATGTTATTTTAAAAGTTCTTGAAACATTCGAAAACTTCTAGTTTTAGATGTTGTTATAACAGTATTGCTTGATTATAAGAATGCTATTCAAACATCTTTTTTAATTCTGTAAAAAAAAATTAAATGTTCCACTAACAATTCAAGAATAACATTGTATGATTTATAATGTTAATAAAGTTATTCCAAAGTTACTGCAAGAATGTGTTTGATAACTTTGAGAGAACTTTAATGTTAGAATGTTAGCCAGCACTCTGAAAACGTTCCCTGTAAGCTGGGATCATGTTAATTTTCATGGAAGTGGTTGCAGTGAAAATTGGGAATTGCCATTTCTCTGAAGGATACGTGTGATGCAGTCTTAGAATTTGGCTTTCCTAAAAAGCAGCATAATTTCAGTTACCTGAATACCTGCTATGCCTTAAAATGATGCCTCTGTAGGCAGCCTACTGGGTTTTGGACCAGAGCAATATTCCCTCTCTGCCAAATTCCATGGCATGTTGTTGATTCCCACAGCTGTTCCTGGCTCTAGAAATTTGAAGGCCTTTTTTTCAAGGTCATCATCTTTCATTTCCACCTGCTCTCCATCTGGTTTGCAGCACCCATACCACTCCTGTCCAATGATTTATAGCAGCCGTGAGAGAGTGAGTGAGGGAGTGCTGCTTGTTCTGTAACTGATTGTTTGGGGTCCAAGTAAACTAGGTTAAGTAATGCTGGTTAAAGCTTTATAATAGAACTAGATATATGTACCATTTTAAAGCACTGTGGCTTGCCTGTTCCCAAACCAAAACAGCCACATCTGTGGATTGCTGTACATCTTAAAAAGATTATGTGCCATAATCAACTTCAAGTGCATTTGGCTCCAGTAATAGCCTCAAGGTATGTTTTATACATCATTGTACAGTTAAAAGTTCCTGAAAACCCACACACACATTCAAAACATCTTAATGAGAGCATGTTTGCAAATATTCTTGTCCTGGCCTCTGTGCTCTGTTTTGTTAAATGAAATACATTGTTTTTATATATTAATATATAAAGTCAAAACAATGTCATGTAATACAATTTAACTTTTTAAATTATTTATTTTATGTTTTTTAAAGCATTTTAGTTTATTTCGGTCAGTAAACAACTCTGGAGAAATAATTATTTTTTATTTGAGTTTAAGGAATCCGGTCTATCTGCAACACTAAGGAAGAAAATATTGCAGTTAAAAATCTTCAAAAGTAAACTTGACATTTCAGCCCTATTAGCGTTAATGATGGCTTATATCATAACAGAAGAACAGAATGTGAAGACTTCATATCACCTTAAACTGCAAACCACCAAAGAATGCCAAAACTATTTACTGTTTTAGTAGCTCAAGTTGGGGTCAATAACCAATACTCATTAATGAACATGTTTTGGACCACTTTGTAACACATAGCAACCACCCAGAACACCCTAGAATTCACCTAGCTACACCCTAGCAACCCCATGGTAATGTGCAACCACTCAGAACACAAAACAGATTTTTGTTTGAGATAGATTAACATCTAATGTAGATGAGATGTACAGTACATGATCAGACATGGCTGTACATTGAACAAATACCATTGAAGTCCCGCCCCCTCGTTTAGCATCCAAACATAGATTTATGTACATTTTTGGTTTTCTGGATGATGTGGTAATTATTTCATATTTTCACAGTTTGGTAATTCTCTGTGATTAAGAATGTGTTTATGTGTGTGTTTGTGTCGCTCAGAATGTATCGAACCCTCCGCCTTCAAACACATTCTGCACGCCCATCTCATAAAGCTGCGGAGAGAGAAAAGATAAAGTTTAATTAGACCACAATCTCAAGGGAATTTTAGTGTGTGTGTGTTGGGGGGGTGATATGACCAGGAATGCTGTGCGTGCCTGTGTGTGTTTGTGTGTGTTTTAAGAGTTTGTCTATCTTTATACCTCCTCAACTTAGCTGATGTTCACAGTTGTCTTATCTGCCCTTTGGTTTGAAACATTCCTTCCTGTTTTTTGTGCTTTCTGTCAACGGTCGTGAGACCCTTCCAGCTGCACCTTAGCGAAACAAATACAATATGCTCTATGTCAAACCGTTTTAAAATGTTGAACATTTTGCGTCGTCTTTTGGCAGGTGGACACTCATTTTTTAGTTTTTTTAAATACACATTATTTAGTGTTCAATAATCTGACTTTTCAGTTTTAGCATATCTATTGACATATTGTGTTTTAAAATCTGTAAAATGTCACTTCTCACCAACTTCTAATAAAGTTAGGTAGCATGTTTTTTTAACAAGCTTGTAGTGTTTTATGTGTAAGCAAACATGAGTAAAGTATGTGAGGTAATATTATGAGTATTGCCCTAATTCTACACTAACCCTTTTAGTCTCTCTCTCTCTTTCTCTCTCTCTCTGTTGCTCCTATTACACTTTCAGTTTTCAGAGAGTCAAGAGGAATGTTTTCCTAAACCCACTGACACTGTGAAACTTATACCAAAGGCTATTTCCTTTCATTCCTAATTTTTTGCTTTTCCACCTCTCTGACTTTTACTGTCTTTGAGTTTGGGCTCCTGTTGACACTCAGACACAATGGTCAGTATTCCACAGAGAATTATTTGACCAAATCCCTCAAATATATACTCTCATGCAAAAGAAGTGGAGGATTTCACATTTACATAATTGGATTTGGTGTGAAGCCGGAATAAAACAAATGGAGTCCTCAGTGAGACTCCATTCATGTGGGATTCCACTGAAAATCCACTTCATTTAGGAACATCATTAAGATCAACACTATTACTGTTGCTTATACCTAAGCTTAGAGGTTTGTTCTGAACCCCTATCCCCTATGAAATATTGGTGCATAACTCTTTCGACAGGAGAGGTGCTCTGTTACTGTACTTTCAGATGTAGGGTTTCACCTGGAAAAAGACAACCCTAAGATGACCCTAAACACATTGAAGGATAGACCTGGGTCATATCTAGAGGCTAGAGCATTATTGACAGTTAAGGGTTGGACCTTTTGACTTGGGTCCTTAGGCATCCATAGAAACACCTTAGAAACAACATAGCAATGTCCAAGGAGCCACACTATTTTCATGATAGTTTAAAGGTCCTTGAAAGGACAAAACTATGACTAACTAGTCATGGGTACAACTGACTAAATGATGCAGGATTTTCAGTTACTGTTTGTAAACACAACATTCAAACTTGGTCACTCCTCTTGGTTGCAACTCTGCCAGGAGCACACACCCCCTATCATTATTGGCTGGGGGCTACATGCCCACTGACCAAAGGTTGCCTCCCAGAAGCACCCCAAAACAATACAAAATAATAAAATACAGGAAGAACAGTGGAGGACAATGTTCTCGTAGACACAAACACCACCACACACTTCCAGTGTTTGTAAGTAATGATTGAGAGAGGCCTGATAATTGAAAAAGCCAATTGAGAGACCTTTAACTAGAACATTAGGTTTATGTGACCTAATTAAGTAATTAATACAATTGGTACAGTCACAGAATTCTGTCAGCTAACATAAAAACACTGTAGAATCACAAGACACTTCCTTACATTTGACTCTAAATGTGTGTGAGTGATGGTACAGGAAAACCCATGAACTAATGTCTTTTATTAGCCCCAATAAAACAGCTCTTTAGATGATGTCATTAGTCAGCGATGAACTCTGTCAACGCACAAATCCAGACATAGTCAGACCATTTAGACAGCAGTGAGCCATCGCACATCATCCAATCAGAACCTCTCTGAACCAGCTCTGTCTGCAAGGAACCAATATTAGTGTTTTCAAGCAGAAACAACATCCCAGAAAGTGGTATGCACAAATATTTAGAAACTTGTGCTGGCTGATTTCAGTGAAGAATGTCTGATTCTGGATCCTGTCTAAAATGGCCAATTCAGCAGTTAGCACCATTTTTAGAGTTGGAACTGCCCGAGAAAATCCAAGGGGAAATTTCCAGGGCTATAAAGCATTTTTAAGTTCAAACTGACGTGACGAATACGGATGTGTTTTCCGAATATAGTTGCATAGCACTGTATTGTTAACATGTTCTGCCATATTACTAAAACCTAATTAATGGATTCCTACTGTAAATGTTCATGTATTTCAATACATTTGTTTAAGAGCAAACCCCCTAAAATTTAAACAATGGTCAAAGCCTCCTTTGTGTATATTTTCACATGGCTGTAGTTTTTAGCTTAAAAAGTAGTCAGTTATAAAGCTGTGGTCGGCGGTCGCCGTGTAGCACGTACATTTCACAATTCACAAAAAGGGACTTCCTGTGTTTTTGTGTATTTCTGTGTGTGTGTTTGTGTAGATCTGAGCCCATGCTGCATACCCTCTCTTATCTGGAGTCCTTCATCTGTTCTGCGTGTTTATTTACCTGTGGTGATAGCTCAGACTGGTGGAGCTTCACAGCCTGTTATCAGGGGTCTCGTCTTGCTGAATCAGCGGCCCCTGCCTGGTTAGGGTCCCTGGCTGTGTGAACCACATCCCCTCTCCATATTATAATCACTCACAGAAACAGAACTTTAATTTAGCAACATTTAAATGTGCATTCTCTGCTGGAATAAACACAAACCTTAACTTAAAAAAAACTTTTGCCTTTAAAAAACATTAAACCAGTTAAAACCAGATTGCTTGCTGGTCTCCTGGACTAGTCAGACTAGACCAGCTAGACTTGCTTAAACCAGCTAAGATCAGATTTAAATTTGAATGGGTTAA
>JAZGTJ010010641.1:0-17868 GCA_036877575.1 Botia almorhae
TTATACTATACATTGTTCTGATCTTTACATTGCAATCCCTGGGATCGAACCCATAACCTTGGTGTTGTTAACACCATGCTCTAACCACTGAGCTACAGGAAAGCTGTTATAAATGATATAATAAACATTTGTCCATCCATGTATCTTTCAGTATGATCACAGGTACAGTACCTGGTTTTCTACTGTATCTGTAGGTCTCTTAAGTTAGCAGAAAACAGTAGTGGCCGCAGGGCCTTACAGTACCACAATCTCTGGCCACTTTTATGGGTTATAATCCTCTACAACAAACAGAATGAAAAGCATGTGCAGCTGTCCATGTCTTAGTGCATGTGGTGTCATATTAATTCAGAGGAATGACCCCGATCCTCTGTGTACCGTGACCGCCTCACCCCTCACAAACACGCCACACACTGATAGTCAATGTCTCTCTACCAGAGAGCACAAACACACAGGCCTCTGTGTGCAGAGGAGAGAGACCCGTATAAAACTGATGTGATGTCTTCTCTTGTGAATGAGTGATGTGTTGTCTTGTGAATGAGTGATGTGTTGTCTTGTGAATGAGTGATGTGTTGTACAGACCAGAGGTCAGAATACAGTATAACAATATTATCATGTTTTCTAAGTAAAGCTCTCAGGGAAAACGTGGCATTAGAAAAAAATAGAGACTTTCCATGAAACGTGTATAAAATAGACTTTTTATGTTTGTTAACAGTATAAAATACCAGTAAAACGTGTATATTTATCACTAATTCCTTTTCAACTTTATCATCAACCAAAATTATTCTTTTTATATTAAGTTATTTCTGTTACTCCGTCAGTTCCAAAACATCTTCAATTAATCTGCATTCAACAGCCTGAGTGCCTGACACACCATTCATTACTTTTCTAAACTGTGTCAATGTGACTCTGACTTCTCATGGGTCATTCAAATAGAGCAGACGAGCTGTTAACCATCCATCACTTTCTAGAAGCACCTTCATAGCGACCGGCCACATGGAAACACCTCTTGACAACAACATTATTGAACAGCTGACAAACCTGTTAAACCCTCTTAAAGAGACTTAATGGAAAACGTGACTCTTGTAACTGTATTTTTATGTGCTGTAGTTTTATTTTTGTTAGAACTCAAATTCCTGTGAGCTGTTTTCAATGCTGATCAAGATCAACGTTTCTTGAGGTTTTGATTTTTGGAATCTGTTCCAGTTTTCCTCATAACTGGACGTTTTCTGTGGATAACTGACTGGATTCTGTTTCATTGTCACCTACAGGTCTACAGCGCATTGCTTTAATGCCTGAAATATCCAGGACTGGATCTTGGAATAGCATCCTTTCCTCTCTAGTTTACATACCTCAAATTAGTCTTTGGAATTTAGAATCGAGATTCCAAATTGCCATTCCAGCTTCCAGAGGATGTGTTTCATTCCCAGCAGTTAATGTTGATCATTCCACATGTGCTGAAATCAAAGAACTCTTGAACATGTTTAAGACAAGGTGGGGCTGGGATGGGACGACATTCCCAGAACATTTCAAATGACATTTTTAATGTTTTGTTACTAAATAGAAACGTTAGGGAGATGTTCTTACAGCCGAAAATTGTTAGCTGGTGACATATTGTCATGCCATCAGAGCAGCGCTGGATGTGTCAGAGGGAGTTTGTGACTATAGCTGGAGATCAACAGGCAGGTGGTCAGACAACACGTGTGGTGAGGAAGAGTGGAGCTGACAGCTGCTTCTGTCAAACAATGACTTATTCATTACTGTTCACTGCACAGCACTGCTACACACACACCACATACAAACACACACGTGCATTTGATTGGCTATATTAGTAAGAATATGTTATGAGTTATAAGTTATGTTTTAGTATATTACATTACATTATATTAATACGTGTATTATATCATATTAATACTTGTATAATATAATGTGGGGAAAAAATAAAATAAAAACTATAATATATATTATTATTATATTATTTAGCATCCAGACCAGAAGGTGGCGCTGATAATCATCGAGCTCGGCGAGATGAATGCAGACGAAACAGTGAACCGGAAATATCTGTTATGGATGTAAAAGCAGGAGGGGAGTAAAGTTACCTTCACATTTAATCATCAAACAATGTCTAAGCTGCAGGTTTTAAGCGTTTTTCTGACAGATAGACTAACTGTCGCTGCGCAGGAAATCCTCAAGGCTGTGGAGGAGATCTTGTCGGAGTACAGTGAGGAGATGTGCCGCTGCAGACAGCAGGTTGAGCTGCTGAGAGACAGACTACAGCAGGCTGGACTGCACATTGAGCCCGGTGAGTCTTAACTAACAGTTCTGTACAGAACAACAGGTGCATTCATCCCGTCTGTGTTCCTGTAGCTCAACTGGTCAAGCATGGTGCTAGCAACACACAGATCATGGGTTTAATTTGACTTTTATCTCCATGTTTACTCTATTTAGGCTCATATACAGTTCTGTCTGTATTATATATGGATTACATGTCCCTTGCATCATAATTAATACTTATGCTATACAGAATACGGAATAGTCATGCTGAAGTTTTTGCATTGTAGAATCAGAGTCCTGCTCTTATGAGACTCCAGACACATACTTAGAGGAACAGTGGACGTCTGAACAGGATGGGATGGACACGGAGGTGCATATGAAGCTAGAGGTCTCCCAGCAGGAGGAGAGTGGAGCACAGACGTTTGTGTGTCATAACTCCACATCTTTACTGTCATGTGTGGACACAGACTGTGATCAGACGACCAGCAAACACCCTGAAACTCCAATGATGGAAAACAGTGAGAGCGACTTTACTTTCCTTGGTCAAGCTGCTGAGATAAAGAATGAACCTGGATTTAAAATGGAAACAGACCAGGGCTGTCAGACCTCGCACCTCACAAGACATGGCTCAGATGATCCAGGGGCGAGCGACACACCCAGCGGCAGCAAAACAAAGACCAGCCGCATTGACTGTCCTGCGCATAAAACACAAGCATTCAATGTAAGTCACTCTAAAGCTGCATTCAAAGTGAAGGTATGTTGTTTTAGTCTGTTAGTTTCCCATCGTTCAGTCTACAGTTTGTCTGAAGTTTTCTGTAGTTATTAATATGAACTGATGAAGTCATTGTTTTCCAGATGCCCCTCAGAACCCAAGAGATGGTCACTCAACATAGGACAAACCAGGCCCGAATGAGAGAGAGGTAGTTTTAAAGATTCTTCAGTGTTTGTGAAAACTTTGACCTGTGCTGATTTCTCACTTTTTTACACTGAAAATGTAAAGATTAGAAAAGCTGTTTGTGTTTTATCAGTGTTTTATCCCAGCGGGAGAGAAACCACAGGAATGACTTTGAGAATGAGGGAAAGCACAAAGATAAGAAGACCAGACAAACTGAAGATCTGCCACTAGTTAAAGAACAACACCATCAGACACGTGAGGAATGATTTGATGATCTTTCCAAAACTGTAATTATGGTCAGACACCATTTCAACAAAGTTAAATGTAAGTGGATTTTGCTTTTGTTTTAGAGCCCAAGACAGACACAGCTGATATTTATTTGGAAGAGACTCAGCATGAAGAGGAACTATATGAAAATGACCCCACAGATCAGGAGATGCACAGAAACCCGTACGGTACAGGAGAATGTTTCTGTGTGGTGTGCCACAGGAGGTTCAGTTCATCAAGATTGTTAAAAATCCACCTGCGGGTTCACTCAGGAGAGAAACCGTACCGCTGCCGCTTCTGTGGTAAAGACTTCAGACAGTCGAGTCATCTGAACACACATGTCAGAATCCACACTGGAGAGAGACCTCACATCTGTCAGAACTGTGGAAAGACCTTCATAGACTCCAGTGCAAGAAACAGACACTTTAAAAAATGCATTCTTGTCTCTCTGCAGGAACGGTGACGTTAAGATGAGCAGCATAACTCACTAAATGAAAAATCTCAAGGTAAACATTTGTTAACGCTGGCATGACAGCAGATGAATTGAATTGAATGCTTATTCAGTTTATCAGTTTATAGGGCTGTTCCAGCAGTTCTGACAGTGTGTCATTAAAAACAAAGATATGCTGTCAATCAGCGGCAGCTGTCAATCAGAATTCTGAGTGCAGTGGTACGTTTTCTAATGATTTTTCTTCATTTATAAATATGATCGTTCTTTTTAAATAATACAGTTATCCTTATTTATATTCTTTTGCTACTTTCATACTACAACTAGACCAGCTAGAGGTTTACAATACTGGTGCAGAACTTTACAGTATTTGTTTGTTTGTTTTAAGCAAGAGAAATACACTTATTTTAATGTCTATATTTCTTGGGTTAGATTGAACATACAAACATTGATTTTACGAATAGAACAGACAAGCAGAGTGCAGTGTACCATCATTTTTACACATTTAAAAAAAAAGTGAATTGTTTTAAAATAATGCTGTCCTTGTTTTTTATAGTTGTTTCTTTTAATTATGTTTTGTTTTATACTTTGCTTTTATACTTCATGAGAGTATTCTGTAAAATTAAAAATAATGGACAGTTAATACAAATGATCTTGTTCATTTATATTTGTGACATTATTAAAACAGATTTAAATGCTTTACTCATTGATCTTAAAACCTGTTTTTATTTTTCTGTATTGTTAAAACCTTTTTAGTAGCAACACCAAGCAAAACTGTTGTTTTTAAATGACTTTCCTGTCTTCTGTTATTTGGTCTTTCCTTAAACTCAAAACATAGAAACTATTTTAAAGCAGAAAAACATTAACAAGCTGCTTTCAGTTAACGTGTTAGTTGCTTATTTTAGTCACTACCATCGATCCACATCTGACCGCAGTCACAGCTTAATCACAGACACACACAGTCAGTGAATGAATGGGTGAAATTATTAACATGTTCCCCGTTTTGAACACACGGCAGAACACAAACCCAGTAAACACGTGTAGGGTCAGTTCAAAACATTCACAACACTATACGCGTCGCGCAAATAGTACAAAATATTTCATTACGAAATTATTGTACAATAAAACGTTATTACTAAAAACAGACATTCATATATTTTTCTATTATTTGATCGTTTAATTGGAAATGAAAATAGCAATTATAAACACGATTTATAAAGAAAATATGAATCCACAAGCTCAAAACAGAACTTAAGTCCATCCCACCATGAACGATTTTCAGAGTTTGATCTCGTTTAACCAAAGTGTCGTGGAAATGCTAAACAGAGGTTAACAAAGTGGAACACGGGACAGAAGAAGAGAAGGTCGATGGAGAAAGTGTGAGGAACAGTCCTGTGATACACTGAGGCTCGCTGGCACGAGACTCGAGCTCCATCAACAACAAAAGCACGTTTGGTGACAGGTGAATCTTCTCCCTTTTAAATCTGAACTATGTTTTGTACAAAGCAAGCATGCCAGAGATGGAAAGTAAATAGAAAGTAAAAAACTGTCTGAGAAAACAATAAGATATCTCTTTTACTTCATTATGATTCATTATTTATGCACTGCATAACAGAACAATGCAGAAAAGAAGTGCACAAGATGGAACCACGAACTCATTGCGTGTGGGATTTCATAAGACTTTATCTCCCTCTGGTGGCTGATGACTGTACAGCACACAACAGAATCTGATGAAAACTGATGACAAAATGCAAAAAACAGAACCAGAGGCGCTATAGTCAACCACACAATACATAAAAACAATTTCATAATTTCTGTTTCAGAACAGAAACTCTCTTTCTTAAGAGTTTGGTGTTTTGAAAAGTACGACGGTGCAACCTCACCTAAGAAATTACCTGATAACAGAGAACTCACCTGAGAACTGAGAACTCACCTGAGAACTTACCTGAGAACTCACCTGAGACAGAGAACTCAACGTCCACTGACTGCTCTTAATAACTGCTCTAATCTTATACGAACTTCCTTCAGAAGACACAAGTGAATGATGTGAGTGGACGGAGTCAGGAGAGACGGCATCATATATGACACCAGGCTGAAACACAAACCAAGAGTTGAGAAGAAGTTCTCGCCGAGTCACTGCTGACTGCTCATTCCATCATACAGATATAAAGTTTATAAGTAACAAATATTCCTATATAATGTGTTTAAAGCACCTGTTAAACTTTCTTCGTTTTCATTTCTTCTCCACTCCTCAGGTAGTGTTAAATTATAAACTATTTATACTTTGTACCACACAACAAATATTGAACATATATACACAATACTGTGTGTTCATTGTAGCCTAGCAACGGTTCAGTTATTTCCTTCTTCAGTATGTACACGAACGAGTGTGACGTCATCACGCGTGTCAATTTATGACGCGTATGAAGCGGAAGACTAACTAACTATTATTAAACTCAGCTAAACAACCCTGTCTGTCTGTTTAAACAGTTGTTTACCCTTCACTGTTTCAGTGCATTACACGCATGACACATTATTTGTATCTTTATTTGTTGTTGTTTGAATTTATGTGCATGTAGTTTGTATAATAACTTTATGCTTTCATCATTTTTGTTGTTACATTTAAGTGAGAGGAGACAGAGAACAGAGCCATTCCACATAAAGCACTAACCTCAGTCATCTCTGATGGGTCAAGCAGATGACGGGGATCTGTCTGGATGGAGGTGCTGGTACACAAACAATATGATGAAACATCAAAGCTTGAACTGATCTGCAATCAGTTTAATCAACAGTTACAATGTATGCCTATAACAACATGAAACACAGTGAAGTATGTTTGGCAAGATAAGAACAGAGTGTTTTTGAGCACGTACTCCAGCTGTACAGATAACATTCAGAATCCAGACAGTGTTTCCTCTGCAGAGTCTATTAACAAAGTGTGTGTGTGTGTGTGTGTGTGTGTGTGTGTGTGTGTGTGTGTAAACCTTTGGGGACGCCTAATTTCAGGTGCAATCACGCAGCACATTAAACACATACTGAACGATTAGGATTTTTTTCCAGGTACAGCATGATTAAGTGACACAGAACACTAAAAGCCAGTCGCACCAGTTTGTACATATTGCTTTCAACCACTAATTAGTTTATCAGTTATGCATGCCACATACATGATGTTATGTGCATACAAAAATAACAGCAGCATACAGAGCTGCATTTTATTACAGAATTACAGAAATTTGATGTTTATTTAACTGCTTTTCCCCTGACAATTAAAATACAATATTTAATTTACACTGATTGTACAAAACAACACTGACAGGATTTTTATGAAGCTCCTACTGACAACATCTGACGACATTTGATATCAGCTGTATTGTACTTTCATGGAAAACATGCATGTTTATAAGACATGCGGCATACGACAAAGTATTCAATCGTATGTGCACAAAGATAAATTGTAGTTAAAATGACGACAACACAATAGAATGAGGAGCAGCTCTCACAATTGTTTATAAGGGGACAAACAAGTTTAATTGTATTTTGGATCACCTGCTCTTGGATTTTACATACATGTCACATGGAAAATAACTTACAATGTTGCACTTAAAACAAAACACAGTTGAGTTTGAAGACAGCAAGTACCTCAAAACTTTCCTTAACTTGTAGTTATGAATTAGTGTAACTTAACGGCAATCCAGTTACAGAAGGTTTCAAAATAATAAAAAATTATATTTTGTAAAGACTTCACCATGGCCAGAACATCAAGACATTTGTCTCCAGCTGCAGGTTTAGAGTTCAACAACAAACACTCGCTTTTCCATCAAGAACGTCACACAGCTTCCAGTAAACACAACCTTCTCAACCCGCACATCAATTCTGACATCTCAGGTGATTACAAATGCCATAAATATTTATATATCTGAAATATACCTAACTGCTTTATTAATTTGTCCTATCACCATACTCTCTGTCCTGTACACCTATATTCATATTTTTCCCAAAATATTATAAAGTACTTAATATAAAAATACAGAACGATTGTAAAAAAGGAACAATGTGAAATTCATGCATGCGTCCCTACAGTAACATACCGTGATTCATTTAAACAAAATAGGAACATCTGCCAGTAGGGGGAAACCCAGCATCAACTGACTGCTGTGGAAACGTTCTGTAAACATTCAACTGGTCCAAGTTACTGTTTTTATGTTAGGCAGTGACTCTCTGTGTGTTTTTGAATCTATAAAATATGGCTCTGAGCAAGTAGAAAAGGTTCAAATCTATTTTAAACTAGATTGGCATGTGTGGTTGGTTGGATTGTGGCAGTAATTTGATGCTGCTCATCAAAAGCTTGTAACGCTGAGGTCACACTCTTACCATGAGGTTCATTTAGTTTGTCATCCAGGTTTTCTATTCTACTAACTGGGCCGCGTGGAGAGGGTTCGACAGAGGTTACATGCTGCACTAAAAGCACAGGTCATTGTGTTTCATTCTAATAGTAAATGCGTGTTAACTGTGTTTAACGTACACGCGCAGGGGAAGTTTGCTGACGGGATTTCGGAGTTCTGCTGGTGCTGTAACTGGTGTAACTGGTTTATAACTGTTCAACCTCTTGGAACTCATGTGGAGCGCAGACGGATGTTTGATACCTCACAGAACATTCATCTGCAGAGCTGATCGAGAGGTAAGAAAGATTTGGTTTAAAAGAACGCACATACAATAGAATCATTTCTATCATTTTTCCTCTAAAGAGACAGAAAGAAAAAGAAAGGGTTTATTAGTAGATAAGCATAATGATATTTCCCATTCCCAAACAAGCAGAAACAGATATACACAGATACATGCACACTGTGGTGTGATACACCTCAGATGAAGCACTTGATCAGTTAGCCACGACATTCAGAAGATCTTTGTTTTGAGCCATTAAATGATCTAACAAGCAGAACAAGAACGTAGTGTCGGAACGACTTCAAACTGTCCGTTAGAACATCTTCAAAAACGAGTAACATTAAAACTTTCATGGTCACGCTTTCCAATCCACCTTATAACAGAGTCAATCAAATAAAACAAAAACGGAGTGTTCCGTTGTGTCTGCAAAATTTAAACGTATGTGTAAATAACAGTCCTGGGACAAAATAAAAACAAAACAAAAAAATGATTACAGCAATACACAAGACCAGAGACATGACAATATAAAAATGAGAAACTTTCAACAACTGTAGAAAAGATTAAAACGCCTGTGACGGGCTGAGAGAGGCCGTCTGTGCAGCAGCACCCTCTAGTGTGTGAGTTGGGCTGTGCGTCACATGGGCTGCAGCACATCCGAATGTACTTACAGAGCTGCTGCTGGCCACACGGTGAGAGTCGAGGGGGGGGGTGTACGGAGGACGCCCGGTGAGGAGAGAAGGATTGTGGTCGCCCATCTGTCTCTCTGCGCGTCAGCAGGGCTCGCTGCAGGTTTGCCGGAAAGTTTCGTGTGCCGCACAAGTTAATAAAAGAATTGACACAAAACAATGAAGGGCATCAAGACAGATTAATCCTGACTGTAGAGAGACTGGTCTGGGGGCTCACCGCCACCTCCTCATCTGGAGGAGCTGGGGAGCGACTCGATCTCTGCACAGTCCTTCTTTATGGTGGAGACACGAGGCTCCTCCTCAGAAAGGGGCATAAACTCAGGATGGGACATGAAGTTATGAATGGAGCTTTTGGATTCTGGCTTCTCTAGGCCCTCGTACAGGGAGCTGCGGAATGCGTTCACCACCTTAATCTGCAGCGAGGAGACAAAAAGAGAGAATTAGAGGAAAGAGATAAGAACAGTGTCCAGCTGAGGAACACATGCTTTGATCAGTGAGAGGAAATAAAACAGGATTTCATACCCACAACAGCACTAAAGCTCATGACATACAAAACAAAAAACAGCTTAATGGAGAAACAGGCATAAAGTGAAAACGCTATAAAAACAGGATGATGTATTTTTCACTATCTACTGGAAGAAGTGATCGAGGACATCAGGCAGAGCATGAAACCACATATGGGACACAAACCTATCAATTCACAAACTTTAAAAAACACAAAACCACTGCAACACCAGAGGGACATGCCTGCCAGGACTGTAGTGACTTTTACTAATGTTTCAGTAGCTTTAAAATCAGAGAGAGACAGAGAGAGGAAAAGAGAGAGAGAGAGAGAGGAAGAGAGAGCAAGAGTGTGAACACACACATGCATGAAAGCAAAAACAAACTGGACATTCAGTAAATATAGAGATGATGAATTTCCTGTCTGTGGCATCTCAAGCGGACCAAATCAAATCACACACGACACGCTGGTTCATACGTTGTCAAACTGCACGTGAGGATGTGGTTTGACCTCAGAAATTGTAAAGAGAGGCCAACACAGACTGGAAAAAATGAATAAAAACACAGCCCAACAAGACACAAAGAGGGTGGGGGAAACCAGGGCAGTTAGTGGGTCACTGCTGGGTTATGAAAGCAATCAGCATTACAGCACTTCATCAGAGCTAGATTGCACAGGTGCTAGTTTGCATGGGTGCTAGTTTGCAAGCGTGTTAGGCGGCACTCACTGCATGTAGCAGAAGAAGAAACAGGGGTGGGCGGCCCGGCGGGCATGGCATAGTTGACAGACAGGAAGGAGGAGGAAATCCCTACATGGGTGGGGCTACAAACAGTTTTTGCATCATTGTGCTGGCTGACCACAGAGGGCTGTCGACGCAGGGCCCCGGGCACCGCCGCTTGACATGACTGGAATGTATAAACCACATCCATCTGCGAAGATGATGATGAGAGGAAAAGAGAGGAAGAAAGAAGGACACAGAGCAATGGCCAGAAAAAGTGGTTAAAGCAGATACATTTATCACTGGAAAAATGACAGTTTAGTTAGCAGTCAGTCAGGCAGCAAGAAGGTTAAAAGAAAAGTTTTATGTGGGGAAATGTGTTTTTAGAGAAAGGAAGCTGTCGGTGAAGTAAAACCAGGACAAAAAAAATAGTTTACAACGTACTGATGAGTTTAAATCACACTTTGTGACTGATAATAAAATATAAATGTGAGAGGACTTTAAAAGCGGAGTGGTGGACAAGAAAGAGAGATAAAGAGTTAATTAACAGTGTTTTTTAATCTGGAATAAAAGATGAGAGGATGACAGAGGCAGTGAAAGGAACGGTCAGGGTTTTTTCCGGCTGTGTTTGGAGGTTCATCTGGTAGAATCGATGGAAACTGGAAGAGCTTCAGGGGGCAGATATACATCAAAACATCTGAGCACTGCCTGACTGACTTACTCAAATCACACAAAATATATAAAACATTACACATATCTCTGATCAATATTGATATTGAATTCTAACAGTCACATGACACGATGAAAGCTGTAACAAATGATGGAGAAGAAGTGTTTCAGATGCCCCATAATAATGACCTGCTGTACTGCCAGAAGTCACAGAACATGACACACAGAAAACAACCATAAACCAACATAAACAAATAAAACCCTCAGACTTAACTAGCTATGATGATGATGATGAAGATGATGGTGTGATAAAGTGAATGTTTTCACGCTCTTCTGGGAGCGATTACCTCAATTTTCCCTTTTCAGCGTTTCATAAAGAACATTTGTAACAAACACAGAACTCCTCCAGAATTCTCCCCCCCACACATACACAGACAGTGTTTGTTAGTAAGCAACACAGTGTTGATGTGTGAAGGCAACAGTGACTGAAAACATCCACCCACATCCTCCCTCATCCACCCTCATCCACCCTCAGTCATCAGGAGAAAAAGAAAATCTCTTCTCTGGTTTTTCTTTCACATCTTGCAATGAAAGACAGTAAAAGTTACAGTCCTGGATGAGATTTGTATACATGTCATTCTTTGTGCCCACATTTCTGCAGAAAAGCTCCACATATTGTCAGTGACACAAGCTGTCCCACTGGCATCACAGACCTGCTTCAGAGCCACCAAAGCAGAGAACAAACACACAAATCTCTGCTCAGTCTTGAAGGAGAAGTAGATATGCCCTTCATACTGACTTTACCTTCTCAATCAAAGTTTAATTATTCATTCCATTTCTGATGATCAGTTTTCATGAATCAGAATGAAAGAATCACGAGTCGTCAGTATCAGATGAGACCGTGAAGAGTGTCTTACCTGAGTCTGGATGCGGTTGAGCCCTCGGAACCACAGAATCTGTCCGCGACGCATCTCCATCTCAGCGTGGTCGATCTCCTCAGTGCCCTCCTTCAGCACTCCCTCTGGCATCTCCTCCCGCGGTATACCGTGACCAGCCTCCTTCAGGAACTTGAGGCGGTGTGTTGGGATGGCAGAGATGAGCTGGAGGAGGACAGGGAGATAAACGGGGTCGAGACAGTTGGGATTATGGATGAGTTCTCCAGAATGAGATTTCACATCGAAACTATCTGTTGTCAAACTATACAGCTTCACCTCCCCCGTCTGCTGCTCTCCTGCTCTGCCAGCGGAATTGAAGGGGGACTAAAGATGTTCCACAACACCCACGCGTGTCAATTCTGCCGTGATGGTTTTATTATTTCACCACTGAGGAGCCTGGGCAGCTCTCTCTCTCTCGCTCTCTCTCTTTCATCTGTAATCATGTGTTCTTCTGTCCATCTGCTATATTAGTTGTGGCTCATCTCTTTTTTTTAACAAGAGTTGTGCTTGTAAGTTAATATGCCCCCTGCAAAATCCACCTGATATTTGTTTTTTAGGGATTATAAATGATCATTTTCGCGTTGCATTTCATACTCCCCCAGTAGCGCTGATGGAGCTACTTGGCAAACCAAATACAACAACTGAATTTAATTCTCCCATTTAAAGGTTTATATTTGCTTATTTTATCACCAAAGGCTGCAAGTCATTTAAAAATTAGGAATTATAAAGAACTCTGTGTGACATGTTTGCTTGTGGGAAAAAACGTTACATGTAAACCTACGAGCAATGTTGTATTGATAAGTGAGGAAGAAGACGAGGCTTACCTGACCCCAGAGCAGCTCACCCACCCCTATAAACACACACCAGAGCCACTGATCGATGGTGAGCGCTGTGCAGGAGAAAGGCTTTCCTCCAAACTGCACAATAATGATCTGCAACAAAGCGTATATTCCATTAGAATGTCCCCGTGTTTGTGAGACAATAACCATATTAGATTTATACAATATTAATGTTATGTTGTTTTCTGTATTAACTTTGAATCCATTTACTTAAAATAGGGCAAAAATATTGATGGCTGATGAAGATAATCAAATGATCTGTAAGAATTACAGGTAGATTAATGTTTGGTTACTATCACACGAGTCTATTTAAAGCCTTCTGATTTAACTAACCAAATACTCATTTATTATATTTGGTATTTAATAATACTTATTTTATTTTATGATTCTTCATATGGTAATCTACTTTTATACTTACAGTTGTTACGTTTACAGTAAGTTATTGTACAGTTCGGTCTACAGTTTACAGTAGGTTACAGTTGTAGCCTACAAGAACTGACATCTGTGAGGAAATGAATTGTGTGCTTCACCTGCAGGACGAAGGTTCCCAACACGACGCTGCAGAAAATGGGGTTGCGATAGATTCCCTCGAACACGTTCCTCTCGCCGTGAATCTTACGGGCATTGATCTCGTTAAAGAGCTGCATCATGACGAAGACGTTGAAGATGATGGTGTAGTGCTCAGACGGGGGCGAGTGAAGGGGCGCGTTACGTCCACTGTCGATTCTGAAGAACTTCTCACCTTTGAGAAGAGCGAGACAGATTCAGCGAATCAGTGATGAGAACTTACAAAACATCATTCCAAATTTACAGTGGCAGGGATTATAAATGAATTAAAAGACAAATCAATCGCTGCTTAACAGGTTAAGTCATTTCTTTTAATGTAACAGCAGTCTGTTAAAAGGATAAACCACATTTAACCAAGCTTCTAAAAACACAACCGTCAGCCTTATTTAATGTCTACAACCACAAAGGACTCGACAAATTTACTTTATTAGATTATTAGTGCTGGAGGCAAATTTGTTCTCCATAACAAGAGTGATTTCCTACGTGAAACCAAAGTCTCTACCTCAGATGGGCTGGCGAGGCTGATTGCAAATATTGCCAATTTAACCAGTTGGAAACTCATCAGGAACACACAAGGTTCTCACCAGCGAACAGAAGAGTAAAGGTGATTATGAGCTGGTAGATGGCGTGACCCAAGATGTTCTTCATCATAGTTCTGGAGATGAGCGGCTTGTCCCGGCCGTAAGGTTTGCGCAGCAGGAGAGATTCTGTCGGAGGTTCTGTCGCCAGAGCCAATGAAGCCAGAGTGTCCATAATCAGATTTACCCACAGCATCTGAACGGCCTTCAGAGGAGAGTCCTGCAGACACAAACACCAGCGAGACATTACAACAGTTCTCTCACGCGTGATGTAGTGAGAACACAACACGACCGGACGGCCCGTATTAGCTGAGGTCTGGCAGCAGCACTAAACAGCCACAGTGTGTTCCAGTGAATATAAAAGAAATACACTTGCACATATTTATAAACAGAATTCTTTTATGTAAAAAAAAGAAGACAGAGACCAAACACTTGACTGGTGAATGCGAAACAATTGTTTGCCAATAGTGTCTTACATTCTTATTTCTAATGACTTTGAGAGTTCTCTGAAGATTAATATGAAATATTTGAAAATGTGAAATATGAACAAACAATTTTTAAAGTATTTACGATATATATGCTTCTTGTTTTCTATGCACACTGTACCGCAATGAGAGCTGAAGTCATAGAGAGACAGAGATGGTATTACTCTACCTGTGTGATGCAGGCCCCAGTGAACGCCACGATCACAGCCACCACGTTAACCGTCAGCTGAAACTGCAGGAACTTGGAGATGCTGTCATACACGTTTCGTCCCCACATCACAGCTTTCACGATGCTAGTGAAGTTGTCATCGGTCAGAATGATGTCAGAGGCCTCCTTCGCCACGTCTGTGCCCGCGATTCCCTGTTGGACAAGAACCAACCAATCAACTTCACTCCTTCGGTAACAATATTGCAAGCTCAGCAAAAAGGAACAGCTGATCACAGCATAAGAAATGTAGTAGCAGAGCTACTGCCAAGCAGTTTTGATGCTGGAAATCCATTTAAACTTTGCTGAACCATCCCTGTTGTCATGGAGAGCTCTTGGTTGGAGAGCTCATGGTTGCTTAGCAATGGCAGACGCCACAGAAGCGCAACCTCTCGAGTGTTTTGGAGAGGAGAGAGCAGCACGCACAGCATTTTTCGCATGTTTTTACATGCAATAATTGAACAGCCCCTCAGGCATGTTGTCTTGGTGCAGAGCAGAAGATACTGGGGAGGGATTATGACAGCACCTCTGATGAGCCCAACACCATTTGATCCAAAACAATTCACAGCACATTCAACGCACACACGCATCATATACACCGCACGGAGCATGTACATCTGCCAATCGAACCCATGACCTGGGCGTTGCCAGCCCCTTATCTACCGGCTGAGCTAGAGGAAGGATCGGTGATTACAGGTCTAGGCGACAGGGAAAGCAGGAGATTTACCATAGCGAATCCCACGTCAGCTTTTTTGAGGGCGGGGCCGTCGTTGGTTCCGTCTCCAGTCACAGCCACCACCTGTCTGGTCTCTCCAACTGTGCTGTCAATGATGCCTGCAGGACAACACACGGGCTGCCTCAGAATAAACCAAAACACACCACAAGACTTTACACTGGCATGATTCACAGCTTTCATGCACATGCAATGAGAAGTCTGTGTTTACTACAAAAGATTGTATCGTTAATCAGTATATTTGTCTTGTTTTCCAGTAAAAACATCATCATAACCTTCCTTAAACCTTCCTTTTTACTCCATTGTACAGCCATTACAATGTAATGGGCGTCCATTACTTTAGAATGCATTACTGATTAGCATCGTGTGTATTGTATTTGTGGATTGCCTGTTGTCACTATACCAAACGTTACAAAGCTCTTTATTTAAGATGATTTAATTATACAGTAGGGTTAGCTAATAAACTAAAATCCCTATTTATCCTAGAACCACCCAATCATTCATGAGTTCTCACCTTTCACCAGAGTGTGTTTGTCTGTTGGTGAGGAACGTGCTAGAACACGCAGTTTAGGCCACACCTTGTCAAGGCGCTCTTGCTCTACCTAGAGATTGAGAGTGTTAAAAAAGCGCAATACAATATATTAAAGAAACTGTTCACCCAAATAAAAATTCTCATGGATGCACTTTTCAAAGCTTCAAAATCTCGGGCACCATTCACTGCCATTATAAAACTGGGAAGAGCCAGGATATTATTTATATAACGCTGTTACACCCAGAATGGTATGAGTAAATTCTATGAGAATGTAAATTTTTGGGTGAACTAGGTTAAGTTTTCCAGCTCCTTACATCTCCCCTGTCATTGCGGATCTGCTGGTTGAAGTCTTTGCCCTCCAGGCACAGGAAGTCCTCTCCAGGCTGCAGGATTCCACACTTTGTGGCGATGGCTCGGGCTGTGTTGATGTTGTCTCCAGTGACCATGCGTACCGTGATGCCTGCTCGCTGGCATTTAGATATAGCCTCAGGAACCTGCAGGGTTCATGTTTCACTGACCATTATTTGCCTCAATACAAAATATAGTAGAAGATGGTGTACAGCATTCTACCGTACTGAATAAAGATGTATGACTGAATTTAGGTACAGTACAGAACTTCTCCTGGTGACTTCTTCATAGATCGGTCTCAGATCAGTGAGACATGAGGCTACTGTTGTGATTCTGACAGTCAGTGATGTTTGTTGAGTCATAAGAATGCTGAACACTGTTATACGCTGTCTGTAATTATCCTCACTCTGTCTTGAATGAATCACATGATACCCCTAATTAGAGCCAATAAGCTCATTTATTTAGAGATGATTAAACACCTTCCAGTGTTTCCATGAACAGAGCTGTTGCACACAGATGTCACACAACATGTTACATGTGAAGAACATGTTATTGCGACACGATGCAGAGAAACGAGCATGTGCATTTTTAACCTCTACATTTTGAAGGAAGCTGACAGACAATTCTGCACCATTAAATATCCAATCCTGTCTCCAACACCCATAATCCAACACGACACACAGGCCTGTCATGAACCCATTTTACAACTTTGAAGGGAATAAAGTTAGATTGTCTCTTCACTGGTGGGGCTATTCCAGACCAGACATTCATGTGTTATGGTGCCTGACATTCTGAAAATAATCCATCATCATCATCACATGATAATCACAGTCAGTACATTTTCATTACATAAATTGTGATTGGCTCCATGTTAAATGAGCTGCCACCTAATGCCCGCTACTGTATCCTTTAATAGACTGAGCTGAGGTCAGGGGCCCCTCAATGACTTTTAGAGTGGGAGGGGCTGAAGATGGAAAGACTGTGACATCACTGCATGTACTCATGAATATTAATTAGCTGTTGGCGTTCCACATTAATTTGGCATTGGGATACAATATCAAGCCAGTGATGTTTGTGCAGATATTTATCACATTTCCTTACAATCAATAAATAATCCATGAGGAAGTCAAGTGTGCAGCTCATCTCTGAGATGTCAAAACTAAAACGTCAACCAATTTAATATTCAAATGTAACATTGTTAAAACCGCTCCCACCTCGGGCCGGACGGGGTCTTCGATGCCGACCACGCAGATGCAGACCAGGTCGTTCAGAATCTCGGCTTCATTATCCCAGTTCGGTTCTGTCATGAAGTCTCTCATAGCGATACAAATAGTCCTCAGACCGTCACAGGCCATCGGCTCAATCACTTTCCTCACCATCTCATCCTGATCTTTGGCCTTAAAGACACGCGGCTTACCTGAGGCATCCAGGATATAAGAACACCTGAGAAACAAGATTGTATTTAATTAGCTTACTAATGCTAATCATGACATCACGCTGCAGTGAGATGATGTCATCAGGAGATCAGAAA
>JAZGTJ010010642.1:0-17866 GCA_036877575.1 Botia almorhae
TTCAGCGAGAGCGCCGCTCTTCCTGTTTATCCCGAAACCGTCGCACCATAATGAAGTACGCGTGCTCGTAAGCGTGACGTAAGCGTGCTCCGGCACGAATGCTAAAACTCTATGTGAGTGCAGGCCAGTGGGGGAGTGGGGAGGGGGGACAATCGTACTCGGGCCCGGTTCACGGCAACCGTGCCTAGTGTGAGTACACCCTAAGTGACCTAGTTGACGCCAATACCTTTCCCTTAGTGACTGACATTTAGGCTTCTGTCAGTGACCCACTGACTGGATATACACTGTACTGATTCTGACTGTAGACAGTAAAGCAGTGTTGTGTGTGAGCTGGAGATGAGGAGCAGAAACATGTTTAAGGTTTCTCAGGTTGTTTGCACAGAGAGTTGCCTGTGTTTTGGTGGTTTGCTGTTCTTTCCCTCAAATGACCCGACGAGGAATGGCAAATAGGGTTCTGTTTAAGGGCTCTGTGTGCAGCGAGGAGGAAACGGTTATATTTGTTTAAAGTGAGCTACACTCTTTGAGAGCGCTCAGTCATGTGGGACAAAATCTGTCCCCTCATTTCCAACACCCACATCCCTCCACCTCATTCTCTGTCTTCCACTGGGCTGAATTCATCATAGTTCAGTTGGGGGTTGGGAGAGTCCTAAATGTTAAGATTTAGCCCTAAGTGTTGACTCATTCAACATTCCAGGACCATAAAATGTCTACAAATCCGGTCTCTGGGGCAAAAGTGACAACTTCCGCCATGAAAAGCCACCTTGTCTTGAGAATTTAAATACACAACTGCCATAGGTGTCATAGGTGCTTTAAAAAGGATTCATTTAAATATTCAAAGATTAATTTTAACTTTACTTTAATTATGACCTTTTCCTGAGGATTTCTTAGGATATATCACCTGACATAAATCTCAATCATACTAGAAGTTTTCGGTATTTTGGATTCATGCATTTCTTTCCCTCATACTGTCCCTGTAAGCTACAGCAAAAAATGGAAATAAAGGGCAAAAATCTTGAAGCACAGCCATGGGTATGGAATGAGTCATTTTCATGTGTTTGTGGGATTTATGCTCTCAGCTTGGTCTAAACACCATTTTAGTGAGCCAATGAAAAGCTCAGGAGAGCTTTCACCGTGAGCTGTGCGGTGAA
Organism: Botia almorhae; assembly: GCA_036877575.1. NCBI lineage: Eukaryota > Metazoa > Chordata > Actinopteri > Cypriniformes > Botiidae > Botia > Botia almorhae. The sequence goes on from JAZGTJ010010642.1 coordinate 1,149, forward strand.
CTTCCTGTTTACATGCTGAGCTGCGTGGCGCATATTGGAGGTAGTTTAGACGTTGCTGTTTTGTCCTGTTTGTGGACGGACTGAGTCACTGTCAAGTCTAGACTGTCTCACTACAAGAGCCACTGTAGGAATCTTTACACTTCAGAATTCTTTAGATTTATGCTGATCCCCGTTATTAGCAATAATGTAGCAAAAGTTTATTTCTTTAAAGCAGCATTTATTTACGACCACGAGCACATTCTGTTATTAAGGACTTCTCTAATTGGTCATTGTAACATGATGACGTCACAACTCTCAGTAATATTATAATTTAGTAGAGTTAGCAGAGGGGCCTTTGCTGCACTGTGGGAAAGTGTTTCTGCAAGAGTAAGGCAGCATTTCCCTCCTCCCTGTCCTTCTGCACTAACAGCTACGTGGCAGTCGCGCATCGGTCAGGGACTTGGAATGAATTTTACTGCCTCCTGGATGGCTGCCTAGTCCACATCCAGATGGTTGGATAAGTTTTCTCTCTTTTTCTCACTTTGTCAGTGTCAGATTGCTGCTGAGTGATAGGAGACTGTTTTATTTGGCTTTTTGATGTCTTGATAAGTACCTGTCTCTCAGGGCTGTGCTAACTCTGCATAACAGTCTGGCTTCTCATTGGTCTTCAAATCATATGAGATTTTTTAGAGGATACTACTCTTGCTTTACCCTGGTGTTGTCTTCTCAAGGGGTGTAACAGTATTCAAAACCAAACTGTAATACAGTGGTACACCACCCATGGTGCTTACTGCTGTATTCTCAGTGCGTACCGAAATGTTAAAACTACTGATATATGCCCTCTAAAACATAATTTCAAGTTTTATATTGGAACCAACAAATAAAATTAGCAATATTCACTTTTTGTATGTATAAACAATAAAATAACACGTAACCTAGCACCATGTGGCTAGGTGATTCCCTAATGCAGGCTGAACACAATCTTAAACAAATCAAACATAAACCCAACAAAGTAAAGCTAGCGAATCATCCACTGGTGAAGTAGCTTTTCCCTATTTACGGTCTCTGCCGTCATATTGTCAAGCAGGCCAATTATTATTATTAGGTTTAAAGTAAATGTTATTTAACATTGCTGGTGCCATGCCATGAACTCTGCCCCCACAGCAAACAGAACTAAACCGTTGTTCCAAAACCAAATATATCAACTGAACCCTGGTTTGATGTATCATCACACCCCTTCGTTTCTTTAATGGCTTTAAACTTGGCTTAACATGCTTTTGTTGTAATAGGAAGCTTGTACACAGTAAAACATGAACCATGAGACCACAGATATTAATACATTAGACAATCTTGTCAGGGGGTGACAGGCCAGGGTCTGTCACAGTTAACCGGATAAATTTGGGAAAGTGGACAAACAGAGGTTTTAACTGGTGTTGATTATGAAATTACTTCAGTCAATGAAACCGTTCAAGATAGCCGCATCATGCTATTCACTGAGCTAGCATTAGAAAGCAAAGCAAAGCTACATAATTGAACGCTAAAATGAAGTTGTTTTCTTCTTGTTGAGGTAAAGTTGCTGTAAATCACAAGTTTCCAGTTTGCCATATGTCATTAAACCAATCAGAAGTGTGGTAATGCGTTTTTCTGGGAAAATAATTGGTATTTAATGAATTGGATTTATTTTTTATTAGCCATCACTTATATTCAACATAAAATACAGTGATTTGCTTCTGATACAGCATTGTATTGCTCTTGCGCATTCCACACCCCTTTTGTGTGGATGGAAAACAGACGTGCATAGGAGGTGGCAAGATCATGAGCAAAGCTAGATACATTTACCCATATATTTCTGTGACTATGTGTGCTGTAATGTTCCTTCATTAGAAACTGCAGCTCCCCTGTGGTGAGGAGTTAGTTATATTCTCAAAATTGTCTTATTTTCCTGTAAAAGAATGGCATTGTTCAGGGGCGGCCATTGCTTCATTTTTATATAATGGCTATAGGCCAGAGTTTTCCATAAAGGCAAGTTTCCCCCTTTCTCATAAAGGCAAGTTGTCTGGCACACAAACTAACCATAATGTGGGTTAGTTTGGCTGAGCTCCATGGTGTGGCTCTTATGTGTGGACTGGACTTTTAGGAAGTTTAGGCTGACGCAAAGAAAATCTAGTGTCCTTTATCACTGGTGTGTGCTCTTTTAAACATAATATTGTACTGTAAATGCAAAAATGTTGAGAAAAACAAGTAACTGGAATGTTTGATTAGTGACAAGCTTAAAGTATCTTAAGGTTCTTTTGTATTGCTGTGCCTGCAGTAGGTAAAGTTCTCTTCTCTAAGAGAGAAACTTCCTAAACAAAGGCTGTTTGGAGGCAAAAGGGAGACTTTGGGGGTGGGGGAAACTCCTCAATGACGTAGTGTGGACTCAGTCTGTCTGGAACAGAGAGACCAGTGTTGCTATCATCTGTGTCCAAAAAGGCCACTGTGTGTTTCTACCACGTTGATTGGTATGATAACCTATCTCACAGATTCCAAACACAAACCAGGTTGACAAGGCGGAGCTGAACTGCATCTGCAGAGTTGACTGTCGAGTTGGCAGCTTTTTTACAAATACCTCTATTTTCTATAGGATAGGATAGATAGCAGGGTCTAAGGAATTTTGTGCATATTCTTTTCTACAAGCATGTCCACTACTTTCTAAATAGTAACACAGCAATGTTGCACATGTAATGTGCAGTGTCAAAAGAGAGTAAAAAAGGTAGTCATAATAATCATGTTATTGGTTTTGCCCCTGACAATGACAATGTTCTGTGTCATATTGAGTTCAGAGGGTTTTAAGAACTACATGAATAACCTGGTGGGCCTGTCGGAGAAATGTCAGGAAGCCCTGGAACAGGCTGTCGGTAGTGGTTGTGTAAAACTGTCAGCAGATATGATGTGTACACCTTCCAGTCTGTCTAATATCGAAGGCAATAACTTGTAAGCAGTCACCTGTCTTTTTCATTTCTATAATTTATCTTTTTATTTCTTTAATAAATGATATGGTATACTCAGCCAGGTGAGAATTACCCACTTCTGATATAACCAGCTGTAAGTTATGGCTAAAATCTGCTTGGCCTGCACCCAGACAGCTTTCCTTTAATCACAGGCCACACAGCTGTTAGCCTTCATAGAAAACACTCTTTTCTCCAGAAAACATGCTTTTATCCACGTGTTTCCACACATGGACCAGAACCACCAGCACTTGCTGCAGAGCAGAGCAGAGCAGAGCAGAGCAGAGTAAGAAACTGAGCTTAGAGTTCTGAAAAAGCAGAACTGCAGAACTCTGGACTGTTCTGATCCAGTTCAGAACAATGTCTGTCATTAAAGACAGCCATAATGAGAGCAAGGTGTTGGGGCAGGGCATTCTGTCAGATGGGGTGTGAGGCAAAGGCTAAAGTCTCTGTTGTGGAATTGGGCAGGGAGCATCTGCTTCACTTGTTTCCCGGAACAAATGTGGAGTGGAACCTTCTCTGCTGCTGTTCCCAAACAGCTTACTTTACGACAGTAAATCTCTGTGCCTGGGTGTTGGGGTTGTGTTTGTGTGGCTCTGATGAAATTGCTGCACATGGAATGCCCAAAAGGATCATGTGTAGTTTTCCATAGTTTTCCTGGTTCCTCGAATTTGAGGCTGAATTAATGCCCAGACTTGATGCAAGCTCACTTTAGAGACCAATGTAATGGGAGCGAGCTCTCCTCTGGAGAGACTTTTGCAGTGATGCGGTCAGGGCCAGATGCACTGACTCCTCTCACATGAGAAATGATGCGTGATGCAGATCAAGCCAACTTGGTTGCTTTCCCACAAAGCTGAGGTTTAACTGAATGATCTCAGATACCCCCTTGCCTCACTGGACATTGTGACTGGGTGATTATGCATGGAAGCGTTACGTGCTTTGCTGATAGGGTGTAAATAATGCACTGGCACTGTCTCGCTCCTGTAATGGCTTTCGAAACAGCTGCCGAATGTTCTCATTGACTCTGCCATGCCAACTTCGCCCTCCTCTCTTTTGCCTTAAGAACACTTAAGAGGTGTTTACACTGATAGCAATTTGCAGTGGCAAAGCAAACAAAATTCATTTCCAATGAAAGGTGACATGAGCATTAGTGAACACTGATAATACAAACACAGTTACCTGTATGCAAGTAAGCAACAACATACTACAGCAACTTCCAAAGGAGTGGACGTTTCTGAAACGCTTGTGTAATGCAGCTGAGTAGTAACACAAGGGGTGTAACAACATACCAATTCCACGGTTTGGTTTATACCATAGTTTTGGAGCCACGGTTCAGTTCGGTTCTGTTTGCTGTGGGAGCAGGGCTCAAGGTATGACACCAGCAATGCTAAAAAATAGTAATTTTTTTCAGAGCAGCCCAAGGTGTTGATTCCATGGTGCAGATTTGCTGGGATAAAAACTGATGCCAGCTGATCTTCCACTAGTTTGGAACAGAGCACGTTCTCGCATGTTATGCCTTTTTAAAACGTTTTGGAACATTTTGCTTTTATGGGGTGGGATACATTTTTCTCCGGCTTATATGTGGTTAATTAGAATGTTTTCAGTATGAGGGAATCAGTTTTCCATTAGGCTTAAAAGACTGACAAGGTCTGAGATTCCCTGTTTGGAGTAGAACAGAGAGAAATGGTGATTCTCGATTGCGGCAAAGTAAAACTTGTACATAAAAGAAGAAATTAAAGGAAAAATGCTGAGCCTGTTATGTGTCAGGGCCAGGTCTGGACACGTCAGAATCTATGAACACAAGATATTTGTTTCTGACTGACTGGTATGTGCTGAAGCCAGATGAGGGACATCGGCTCTGAGGTGTTGCTGTGGAGAGAGAAGGTCTTTGCTGTTCTCACTTCATCTCTGTATAGTTTTCTTCAGTATGATTTGTATGATGATGGTTCTAAAGATGTGCAAACAACTTTAAAATGAATATGTTATAGCATTAAAGAAGTCAATCCAAGACCTCTGTTTGCATGTTTCTGCACTCTCTGTTCTTAATAAGGACTCTTGAGATGCTCTTGTGTTCAGTCAGTCTAATAAAACCGATTGTGTCTCAGGCTGCCTCTATCCCCAGGGAAGTCTTTGTTCCTGGAGACTCCCTTGAAACAAGCTGAGTCTGAGTGACAGGTTTCCTTTGCTTTAGGTTTACGAGTCAAGTGTATTTCAGTCTTATTAATCTGAAGTGGCATACGTGCCACTAGCTCTATCAAAACACAGTGAGATGAGGTCTTTGGTAATTATTGACAGAACACAACTGTAATGGATGTTTGTTTAGGCTTAGTGAGTGGGCATAACAATGTTTGCAGAATGGTGGAGAACCAGTGAGATAAGACTTCTGAGTCTCGTCTAAGCCATCTGAACTCTCACTGTATTGAAGCAGGGACGTCTGTGAGAGGCTTTCAACTTAAAAGCCATCAATTCTTTGTAAAAAGTGTAAAACTTTTATCCTGGTCAGCCAATAAATAAAAATAAAATAAGAATAAAACATAAAAATATCAAGATGAATGTGGACAATGAATGTCCTCAGACCAAACCCATCCTGGACGTGGTTCTGAATGTCCTCAGACCAAACCCATCCTGCACGTAGTTCCTCTGAGTCTTCCTTGTCTCTCACCTGTCCTCCTCAACGGCTCTTATTTCTGAAAGCTTGTCCTCAGGCTACAGCTTTTTCAGCAGGGAGACCAGTCAAGACATGCCTCAACTTTGGGGGAAGGTCTTTTCTCCCTGTAGTTGAGAGAAAACCTTCAGCAGAGAGGAATTCCTGTGCTGCCAGGGCCGCTCTGCACAAATGCCATTATTACTTCAATTACAGGGAATGGGTAGACTCCACTGCTTTAAGTGTTGGCCACCCCGAAATAAACCCTCAGATAGTCCTCCCCCCCTACACTTTCTCTTTCTCCATTACTTGAATCAAACAGTTCTACTGTGTGGGGTAAATGGACAGAATTTGTGCTGTGTGTTTTGGATGGGCAGTCAGTTACACTGAGCGCACACCTTGTGGTGCATTATGCAGGTATGCACGTGCCCGCCCACAGCATCTGAACCTGTTGAACTCTTTGGCTTGGTCTGAATGGGTGTACACATTTAATTAAGCTTGGCTTCAGAGAGAACTTATTAAACATCTCCATTGCTGCTCAACTGAGCCTCTGTGTAAAAGCTAACAGAAGTCTCCTGCATTCCTCCCAACCCCCAACACCCCCTCAGCCAAGCTCCACACACACCCTTGCCTCCATCCACCCAGCACTGCCTGCACAAAGGTGCTCCACTTTGAGGCCAGGCTTTTTGCCCTCCTCCTTTTCAATACCTATTGTTGAGAGTAGGGAGCTTAATGGGAGACTTGTGAGAGCTGGTTTCCCACCATATTTGAGTACCCTCCTGACTGCCAGAAGAGATGTGGACAGACTAAGGTTTAACTGGGGAAAAGTTCTCTCAGTCTTCACAGGTGCCTCCATCATTTAGCTGTTGGCTGTTTTAGGGTGCAATGGTTTGATGGCTAATTGATGTTCTTTGTAGAAGCCAAACCTTTTCTTAGGCTTGTGGCTTGATATTAAGCATAGCATTGTGGTAGAGCTGTACTGCAGAGGTTAAACGATGGGCTTCATACATTGAGATATGGTGCTTATGTGGAAGACACCGGTTTGAGTCCAGTCTGCAACATGTTCTGATTTCATTCCTGCTCTGTCCTAAATGATTTCCTACTACTTTATTGTCTGTTTTGTAGACAAGTGAAAAAAAGTCATCAGGTTAAAGGAAAGCTAGTATACTATTTCATTTAGTTATTTTGGAGGTCAGCTTTACCCAGCAGTGTAGTCATTTAACACCCTGAATTTTAAAGTCTCTAAAGAATATTCTCCAGGTCCAGCCCTCATTGTATGAAGACATTTGAGAGCATTCCTGTATGGGAAATGAAAACCGCTGTGGGTAAATAAACCATTTCACAATACCGGCCTTTAAAGCCTTTATATCAATGATATGCAGGTGGAAATGTAGCTGAACGTTGCTCCAACTTTCTGTTTACGTGCCAGGGGCTATATAGTCTAATGGAAGGGTGGAATTATACTGCAGCATGACCTGGAAAAAGGTAAGCTGATACTTTAAGAGGTGCTGTTGCTATGAGAGATGGCTATTTCCATGGTGTTACTACTAGGTTCGGTAAAAACGTCATCAACTATTGTGCCTGAGGTGTACGTTCTGTGGAGTGCATTGCCAGGATGTTCCTAGTTCTCAGGATTCAGATTAAACAGACATGTAGAATACAGACATCTCTACAGACCCCTATGAATGCATCACACATTTAAATAAGAATAATGTATTTAAAATTTATGCCCATATGACTACACCGCAATAAGCTGCTAGGTTATTCATATTCAATAGTTAAATATTCAGTAGTTAAATATTGAATAATAATGTACGATATAATATTGTATGTAAGATATTGCATAATATAGTAATGTTGAATTATTAATTTTTGTCTGTTACCAGAGCATCTTGCACAATGAAAAATGTAAAAAATGACATTTCTCTGCATGTGTTTATACTACGATTGAATGACTTCTTGTTGTCAAGCCGTGATGAGGTGTGACTCTTAGCTCCAAAATGGAAATATTTTTTATCAGATTAGGCTTCAGTTTATCTCTTAGTCTCATACTCACTCTTTCTCGCTGTCTTGCTCTCTTTGTGTTTTGATTTGAAAATGTTGAAAAATGGATGGAGACATTTAAAATGCAAAAAAAATGGAACCACAGGTCAAAGGCATAATTCCCAGGATCCAGAACACCTAAACACAGCCCAGCTGGATTCTCAACCTCTCAGTACATCTTTCATTCATTCCAGCCAGGTCAAATTATAGCCCTGACTGTTTCATTATGCAGATTTTAACCCAGATAGCTTGATAGAGGGAGCACCATACTCTCTTCTACTTCTGTTTATGACTATAATTTTTTTTCTTGTCTATTTGTGTTTATAAAAGAACACTTGTTTGCATTTAAACCTTAATTTACAAGTTGTCACTGTTATGCTTTTTTGTTTTCTGAGTTTTGTGTTCTGTGTTTGCTATTAGGCTTGGTCTTTTTTTGTACTGACATGGTTTGCTACTTTGTTGTTTGTCGTTCCTAGAGAGCATTTCATTGAACAAAAAATTATAAATTTTCCATGAAGAGAGAGATTGTACATTTTGAATTATAAATCTGCTAAAGGTTATTTTGTAGACATTAAGGAGTACACTAGCATATTTACACAGACAGACAGACAGATGGGTGCTAACAGACATACTAAATACTAAAAAACTTAAAAGTTTTATTTAATGCGCTCTTTAATGACAAAAGTTTAGTCAAATGATTTTAATGTATGCATAGTTCCTACTCCGAGTACAGTGGCAGTGCCATGGAATGGTAATCAATCAAACACTAATACCATAGTAGTATAGTATTTATTTGACTGTACAATATAATACAGAATGATTACCAGATTTGTATACAGTGCTATTTACCTGAAACCCAAATGTCTGAAATGATTTACCATTACTATGGTACGTTTTTGCTTTCCCTGTTTGACTATATCTCCGCGCTCTCTGTGCTTATGTCTGCCTGCAGAAGCCAGACAGCTACTGAAGGTCTTATTAATTACTTTGTGTGTGTGTGTGTGTGTGTGTCTGTAAGTATAATTGTCATTCTCTGAGGCTGTGGGTCCGGCGTGGTTCTGTGCAGTCTGTGATTAAATAGAGCTAATAAGCAGATATCAGTCAGCCCTGGCACATTCTCCTATCTGCAGCCAGCTGGCTGAATACCTACAGGTAGAGCTCATGTCTCCCTCTGTCTCATTTTAATTTTTTTCCTCACTTTTCTCTCTCCCTCCTTCTTTGGGTTCAGACTGTCGGGTTAATGGCTGATGGTGCACTGTGTCTGTTTCTTCATGCTTTATTGCTTTAAACTCTAAACCCAAAGTACCGCTGGTGTAGTTTTCAGTTGCTGTGATTTTCTTGGGTGCAGGGTTTTGGGGTTTACCTTACAGTCAGATAGGGTCACAGTTTTTGGAAAAAGGAGGCCTCTGTTTACCTTTGCATTGAAACGAACAAAGCATCCAAGTTTCTGTGCCTACGGCCTCTCACGTTTCTGTTCTGCGTGTTAAGATTTGCCCATAATCAAAGTCTGTGCTGACTGCATGCAGCCACCACAAACCACCTCACAAGAGCTTTTCAAACACTGAATGAGATTCAGTAATTATGATGTTGTATGTTTGTGGCTGTTAACATGTGTCTGCATGAAGGTTTGGGTTGTCTGCATTGCTTTGGAGGTGGGTGAAAGTGATGCGCAGGTTGTCGTACTCTGAGATGCGCCCCACAAAGAGGTGAGGCGGGGTGCCACTCTCATCACTGTGTAAGAAAAGATGTTGGGTGTAATAGACCATCAGTGTCTGCGTTTCACAGTGATTCTCCTAAATAGCATCTCCAGTCTATAATATACAGAGATGTTATGAAATGAAAGTGTAAACCTTTGCGATTTAAGTGTTTGGACAAGATGAAGTTTTAAGTAGTTGTACCAGGTAGGTGGTAAAATAATAAGGATTAAGCTTTAATGTGTAGGAAATCAATGTTTATAATTCATTTGCATAAAACGAAAAAATTGTTTAAAACTAATTTGTCTGAACAATTTGCATTGTTTCTGAACATCATTACACTGAGAACATTTTGGGCATATGGAGCTGTACAAATTGTTGTTTCCCTGTCTGTGTATGCAGTGACCAGCTGTAGTTCTTTCTGTTGCACCCCAGTTAAATTATCCTGTTGCTGAACATGCTCTTCACCAAACGTGCTGAGCATGAAATGATGACAGACATTGTTTGTTATTTTCCTCTCTTATTTCCCCCAGAGACTGTTGGTGAGACACAGTGACAGAACTCGCCTTTTCATGAGCTTTTTTTCAGCCTTCAGCTTTCACTGATGCCAAAATCCCAACACACACGACACAAGATGGTACTCAGTTTGTGTTAAATGACTGCGTTGAATGCCTTTCTTGTAGATGACCTTGGTGTTTCTCGTTCATACAGTCTGTCTGAATGCTCAGATTTTAGTATGTCTACTGTCTTAACATGAGTTGAAACTGTTCTGAGAGCTATGTTATATGTCAGTAGACCGATTCATCTAAAGACACAAATGGCAGTAGGTTTCCCGAAACTCCGGAGTCAGGCTAGGCAGGTATCAGTTAGCTGGAAATCAGTGTTGTGTTGTGAGTTATCAGTCTGCAACATGAGCGAGACTCATATTTCAGAGGAAATACTAGCAGCTGAATTTGGCAAAGTTTGCAACATTTGTGGCATCATCTCTTCTTAAAGGTATTTAAAAGTTTTTTCCAAGGTGTTTTATTATTTAATTTCAGGCCAAATGTCAGAAAAAGTTCTTTTACCACCAACCTCTTTTTCTGGTCTTTGCCTCATTGATTTGCTGGTGGTTCACTTTCAATTTTTGCCAGATGTTGTTAACCAGTCCAACCCTCCAGCCTGCCACCAAGGCATCCAACAAATCAAAGTCATCAGAGAACCTCTGCAGGTGATGTTTCTAAAGCATATTCTGACCCCTCTGGAGCCATTGTGCTACTGCTCTGTGTATGTTTTTACAAGTATAGCAAGGTTGAGGGACTCTACAGTTGGGTAGGCAGGACTTTAAAAATCATCTCCTCACTTCAAAGAGTCCCTGTGTCAGTAGTTGTAATTTTGAGGGAATCTGTCAGCCATGATAGAGAAGCCCTGAGGGGTATACAGAAGGTCGTCTTTTCTGACAGGGTAGATAACTAGACATTGTTTTTTATTGTAGATCTAGAGCTTTACCAAAAGCCTCTGTGTCTTTTACTTATCCACTGATTTTGAATTTTTTATGAGACTTTTACCATTCAAAGTCTTTTGATTTGGGTCTTTGTGCCATTATAAGCAGCTTTTGATGCAGCGAACAGAAGTTGGAGAATAAAAGCAAATAGTTTCACAATTATGACATACAGTAGTAAAAGTTGTAAAAGTAGCAAAAATGTTTATTATTTTAAATTATATTTTTATTTAATGATAATTTTCTTTTTGTTTTATTAATAATTTATTTAATAAATTCATTTTTGACATGCAGATAGGTAGATGAAGCTGCTGTGCAATGTTATAGAAATGGCAACAGTCAAAATGTGTGTTGGCACATGAGGTGTTTCAGGTGTTTAAAGCGTTGTTGATTATGAAGCAATATACTTAGCAATATTTGTTATACATTTGTTAAAATATTCTGAAAACTTTTAGGGGTTCAGACATTATTCAACAACCACCCAACATCTCCCCCTTCCCCATTCCCCATTCCTATAGTGTAATAAAGGTGCTGCATTGTGGTGTTCCACATGATATCTCGATGCCAGAAGAATACCGCAATACCCTTCACATTTCATTAGTACTGATACCTGAAGAATGACAGTGTTTAAATAAGAGCTGTATTTCCTGTTTTGCATAAATGTGTGTCCAACATGGGCAGTGTGCATGCCTGCAGCAAAATATTGTACTCAGATTTTGACTTTGGTACAATACTTTGGTATTGGGACAACACTAGTGCAGTGCTGTTTTTGGTGAGGTAACAGATGGTTCACAGAGTCGACAGTCTTGTTGGACCCCTGCCCTATTGTTTGCATTCCACATGCTAGGAATTAGTCTGAACAGACCCGGAGTTCCAAAGGGTCAGTGACATTCAGCTTTGTGCTGGGCTGGGAGGGAACAGTTTGTGGTACAGTGGTACCGGAACTGGACAAGCGAGGGAGAGATGGTCAGACATTGAATTAGAGAGAATGGAGACTGGCTGTACTGCACGCCTCGCTGCTCAGACTGCTGAGGATTTAGTTAGTCTGTGTCATATTTATGCTTAAATAAAAGTGGGAGCTACCATATTTGCTTGACTTTCAGCCCGCAAGAGCCACAGACAGACATTTTGTTCTTCCATGCACATCCAGGGGACTGTGTTGCATAAAACCCTGACTGCTGTAATTCATAAGGTTTTCTTAGTCACCTATGACGTATTTTCTGAATACGTAAGGTCTGAACCATTAGATATTTCCAGAATGTAGTGTTTCATTAATGGAATCTGGAAGCTTCTGTGTGTCTATCATGCTGTGAGAGAGGAATGTTGTGGATGTGGCTAGCCCACATCTCCTGTCATGTGATGAGGGTGTAAGTGAGTTGTTGTTGTTTTTCCAGGATGTGTCGTCTTGTCAAAATGCGTGGTGCAGGAATGAAATGTGCAAGAGTGTGTGTGTGTGTGTGTGTGTGTAAAAGCATCTTTATTAGGCTCCAGATGAGTTGTGTTAGTGTAGTTGTGCAATCATGACCCACAGCTGGCCCTTTCCGCCAGGCTGACAGGAAACAGGAAAGTTGGGGTGTGCATGACCAATTTCTTGCTCTACAGATTTGGACTGAATCACTGTGGCAAATCACCCACCATGTGAAGTAGACGAGCAGAACATTACTGTTCTTACCTTATTGTGTTTGATAGTGTTAAATACATACACAGTTCTGCGCAACCTTTTGATTTGAACAGAAAGTGGCTCAGTGTGCTTTGTTCTGAATGAGAAAAAGTGATAATCATCTCTGGTTAGTCAAAACACTACCATTCAAAAATCCTCTGCTCCTTCATTCATAAACGCCTTTCCTTTGTATCTCTACAGACATGCACAAGGCCTATAATAATTCTGCACCACAAGGTCTGCAGAATTATTCTTTGCACTACAGAAAGACTTTAGCAGGTGGGAAGGAAAGATATATTGTAGGTAGACACGCCAAAACACAACATAACAGTCAAGGAAAGCCCTTAGCAACAGTTCTAAGCTGTTACACACATTTTTGAGCTTTCATAATGTTCAACTTATAGGTTTGTGAGGAGAAAGTGAGACATGTAGCATTACACACAAGAAAAAAGCATTTATTATGCTGTTTGTGGGATTTGATGCTGATGGTAAGAGAGTTGCGGACCACCAACATTACAAGCTGCTCATGGCTCACAAACCACCTGTCAGTCACACTCAAGTATACACACACATTCACACATATGGGTGCATGTAAAATTTTGTGAATAGTGGTTATTCAAAAAGGCAACCCACCTTACGATGTTATGTTGTAAGAATGTTTTCCTAATATTTCGGTAAAGTGTCAGAAGTGTGCTGCGTTTAAAAGTTTAAATGTTCTAGGAATGCTCTAGGAACGTTCAAAACATCCAGTTTTTAGATTGTATTAACGCCATTGTTGGTTACAAGAATTTTGTTCAAGCATTTTTTATTGCATTCATACAGAATTCATTTTTGGTTCGTCCCCTCCTCATATTGTCTCTGCTAATGTTGAGCCCCTGAGAATCCCCTGTTGATCCCCTGAGAAAGGGGCCTAAGGTTATCCTGTGTCGCTCTGCACAGGGCCAGACGGACACCTTCAGATCACTTATCACGATCTCCTTACCTCACCTTCAAATCTCTTTTTGGGATTTCCTTACCTCACCTACAGCTATAGTCATACTGATTTTATTTACTTTTAATTAAAATGACAGTTAGAGAGATGGACCTTGAGACCATGGAATTGTGAAAGCTACAAAGGAAAGAGATAATGTAAAATTATTTTTTTTTTTTCAGTTTTTACGTTATAAGTTGGTTTTATGAAATAATATAAGATAAAAACATCCAATTTAATCATTTTCGTTTATATATATATAGCAGTTTTGTACTGCTGACATACAGGTAAAGATGACAGTGGTGAAGGAAATTATGCCAAAATGCTGAATGGAAAGGTTTTGCAGGCTGAGGGTGTAAACTCAGCGGAGCCTTTTTGGCCCTGGCAGGCACATGGTGAGACACCTCTGTGAATTATGGTCTTTTACATCCTCTGTTATATTTGGGAGACAGTACTTGGTTTTTGTTTTCAGCAGCAAGCCGGCCGCTTCACACAAGGCTGTCTCTCATCCCACCACTTCGCTCAGCCTTGGTGAACAAGAACCCAATTGTTGCGGCATATCCTACAAGGAATTTTTCAATTTAGCTTTATTATCATCCTTTGGAATCAACACCTTATTAATTACACATTCTTTTGTACAAGAGGAGGCCTCAAGGATTTTTTTATGAAAGAAATACAGTCAGAACCTGCGCTATAGTTTTGTAATGTAATTTTAGTTCATTTAAAGTAAATTTTATTGTAGTTTTTTTTACATTATAAATTAACTTTTGATTATCTTCTTAGTTTTCGTGGTAGTTTTAGTTAAATGTTTAGCTATCCTGTCATTTGTGCGCTTTTGACATTTTATTTATAAATTTTTAAATTGTTTATATTATTTATTTATATTGCTTTATAAAATTAATTTATATTTATATTTATTATACAGTTAAAGAAGTGTTTTAATAGTTTTAGTTTTAGTAAACGACAATAACCTTGGTCAGAATAACTTTCACGATGAAACTCGTGATGAAAAACCGCTGCAGCCTCAGCAAAACAAAACACTTCACAAACGACCCAAAAAGGCTACAGGAGGATATAATAGGCTGGTCTTTCTGTAAACAGCCATACATGCAGCTAGCACAACCCATTCCCTAAGTTTCCATTGTAAGTTGTACAAATCCCAAAATAAATGCAAGCTTTAGTTTCAATGGAAATCCTAATTATAGCTTTTGGTGGGTGAGAGGCCAAGGCTTAGCATAGGCCCCATTAGCTGCTAAAGCAGGAGGGATCCAGGCATCAAAGCAGCACAGCATGTTCTTCTCATCTGTGCTAATCTCAGGCTAACCACTCAGCGCTTTAACCTGTCTCCTGTAACCAAGACTGCATCAGGACTGCTCTTCACAGCCGACAACTGAATTAATTCTGCTGGCCTTCATTTAGTCATCTAAACTCTCTCTCGTTTTGCTATCTCTGCCCTGCCTTTTCTCCCACAGTCCTTTCCTTAGCTCTCTGGCACTGTGGTCTGGCAGCTCTGAAAGGTCATTAATTATTTCTGGTTAGCTGTAGGGTTTTGTCGCTGTGTGTGGCCGTCTGTTGGCCTGTGTCTCTCTCTCTTTCTTCCTCTCTTCCTTTCACTCTTAAGTGTTTCATCGTGTAATTCACTTTTACTCTGCCTGTTTAAACTTTTCCAGTTGTCTTTTCAAAACTGCTGTCTCCAACTTTGTCATGCTAGCCATTTGATATCTGTCTTTATCTTTCTTCATTTTGTGTATGTTTTATGCTCCAAAAATGTTGTCTTTTTTTTACTGATATTATTTTCACCAAACATTGTGTCCATCAGAGTTTGATCTTGTCAGGCAGAGATGTCTTAAGTGTAAAAAAATACATTTCAGATTACTAAATATTACTCTACATATACAGTATATTAAAATCACACCACACGTTATGGTAACAGCAGTGTTCTTGTGGAGGTCCAGCTGGGTCTCATGCTCTGCATGGTACTGCTGGTTCCAATCCTGCTGAGATACCTGATGCAGAGATGGTCCATCATTCCATACCAGTTTTCTTGCATTTCCAGGCCAGATTCACACTCTCTTCTCCACACTGCAGTAAGACACGTGGCTCCATCCCAGCAAAGGAAGTCACCATCAGTATAATCTGTTAGCTTCGTTTGCCATGTCAATCTCACCTGATGCACTGCATAAACAGAGAACTTGAGGGGGGGTCGAAGGTGATGACGGATGGATGGAAAGTCAAACAGAGCAATGGATGGAGCACATTATACTGTAGCTCAGGGATGGAATCACACTTCTGTTCTGCTGATGTCCACAAACATTAGTAATGTTTTCAGATGGCTTTGCACGTCTATATTAAAGCGAGGAAATGTCTGCCAAACATAAGCGGTATATTCTTGTCTGTCTGCCTGCTTTGTGGGTCATGCAAAAATGACCATTTAACTAAACTGGGGGTAAAATGGGACAAAATGTTCTGTCTCCAAACATAACCATTAATGTGATCATTTTAAGTGGCACTTGCTAAGGCCCATGCTGAGCTCCTAACTATTTGGGGTATAATAAAGTGTGCATACGTGCTCAGACTTATGGGTAAAAATGTCTTGAATCAGAAGGAGGGACTTGAGTCATCTCATTATGGCTCAGACCTGGGGGTGGGCTCTTTTGAAATTGGTTGTATTTTTGAATATGCCCTTTAGCAAGTAGTCATAAATGTTCTCAACAAACCTTATTTTGGCTCTAAAGGTCTCCTGCAGGTTGTGTGCCTCTCTGTGTACCCATGGCATCACTTTCAGTGGTAAAACTGTTTACATGTGGGTTTGGATTGCCAGGGGGTGGCTTGTGTTTGAAACAGAGAAAGTTGTGCATCCATTTCCTCACCCCACCCTTCTTTGATGACTTCAAACCCAAACCCTGTCCCCTATTAGCCCACAGTCATGCAGCACTATCCCGCTGGATCATTACTAGCTTGTGTGTGTAACAACTGTAACAACTAACAAATGTAACAACGTTTGTTTCTCTACACAATATAGGTTTACTAAATTAAAACATGGACAAAAAAGCTATACACAATATATTTCAGTCATTATTTTGACAGGTTGTACTAAACACCTATGAGTTTCAGTCAGTGTATTTGATGTTTATTCTTTTAAATAAAATTATAAAATAATCATTAAGTGTTCTCTGAGAGTAGCTCTGGATATGTTCATGTGTTCACGTCTTCACATAGCGAGACAGCAGACGCTTTAAAAACTATGAGCATCATGCGTAC